>JAOTRQ010056383.1:0-14257 GCA_028565875.1 Hoplisoma paleatum | reverse complement strand
ATCAGGTAGATGATGGTCAAGGCCAGTATCAGGTAATTCTTATTGTATAAAGTTTCAAAAGCAACAAGATAAAATCCATCACTGACTGAAACGGTCCCATTGATTATTGTAGAATTCATTTGCATAGCTTCTTTTAACCTGAAAAACACAACATGAATAAATGAATGAAGAATCTGTTATGTTGAGTAATAAAACAAATATATTAAACTGTATAATGTAATCAACTGTAATTTTTGTAATTGTAATATTTAATATTTTTTATTACATTTCTAATTTATATCTCAAATCAATATCATTATTAAATAATCAACCGTGGCAGACAGCTTGAATGTACAAAAGAATCAGAATCATGTAGAAACTCATAAAACATTTTACACTGAATAAAAAACACTGGTCTGACATACGCACCTTTACGGACTCCACTCATCTACTCTGTAATGGCGCTCATCACACATATAAAGAGTTGTCTAAAATGTAAAACGGTGATTTGGGATTAATTAGATTCTTTGTGTGCAAACAAACAAACAATTACTTTTTTGTGTTGCCTAATTGCTCCAAATGTTTCCGTTAAAGCACATCATTAGAGTTTTTGTTATAAACAACTTCAGTTCATTAGTGGTAATTGATCGAGGATGTTGGAAATTACGGAACAATGTAAAGCGTTTAGAAATCAAGCACGATTGTCTTATCTGCATCTGCTAAAGACAATAATAACTTAAGTAATAAAAACATTACTGATCTGGGTCAAGGTGTAGCCTAAAAATACTTCGACCAATGTAAGTAACTTTGCATGGACATTGGTTCAATAGAGTACAACACACACAATCTTAGATGTTTCAAGTTTGAGGTAAGACAAAGTTTTCAGCGATTGATGTGGTTAGTTGAGCTAAATCTCTTTGCTTAAATGTAATATACTTTTCTGGATCATCAAGTTTTAATAAAACATTAATTTTATTAAAATCGGTCCTTAGATTCTGCTTCCAAAGTGAAGAACGCGAGAATAGAAGAGCACGTATCGATTATTCCTTCCAACGAGTCACTGACCTGGCAGATAGCCACTTTGATAATTTTCTAGAGATGAAATGGCTCATTGCAGGCAGATAATTTGTCTTTGAGGGGTTCGTCCGAGCCCCAATGGATGGCCTAGAGGCCGAGTTGTTCCAGCCGGTCTGCTGCAAGAGCACAAGTCATTAGAGATATCTGCCACTAAACTTCATTTCTGGCACAGGGTGAGCAGGGCAATGGGTGATGTAAATCTGAGATTAGATGCAGGCTGACCAAAGACAAGGGCAAGCTGGTGGGTCCAGACCATGTAGCATAGGTTTATTAAACCCTGCTTATAACACAGTTGTACATTCAATCAAATGGGCATCAATTATATGAGTGTTTTGTTGGTACTACACTATTTCTATATTTTGTTACATGATTATTACATCATTGTGAATGGTGAAAATTGATAATTGTTAGATCTGTGCTACTAACAACCTTTGTAGGCCTTCTGTGCAAACATTAGAGAACTTGACAACCTATTTCAGTTTTCCAAAACCACTTTAACTTTGTATTATTGTTTGCTAACTAACAATCCCACGACTCTCATTATCCTGGCTTACACAAGGTGCCTGGTTGAGGGAGTTCAGCATAATAAACAGCTACTCATAAATGCATTATTCTCATTAAGCTAATGAACCACAAACCACCCAAGTGTTACAGTTCATAATGGGTTGTCATGAGGGAAAGACATTTAACAAGTCTCTGGATGATGAGATAAACCCCTACTGAATTATTTTGCTCAATGCTAAATGCATAATTGGAGTTTAATCATAATTTAACCAAGGTCAGCATTTCTAGTGCTTTCTGATAGTTACAGAACTAAAAGACAAATGATTGTCCCAACATACTTTGATTTTGTAGTTCTAAATAATTTTTATTCACACAAGACCAACCTTTTAAAAAATATCTCTAAAATCACTAATATAAATGTATAAACTACTTACAAACACAAAGAATAAAAGATGTTTTGGTAGATATATGTTCCTTTTTAAAATAATGGAACTGTGTAAACTGAAAACAAGTATACACACGTTCACTCGGGCCTTTTCTGCATTTAGCACACTTTAATTTAAAACAATTTAGCTATGTCAAGGGCCTTGTTCAGGAACCCAACAGTGGCCATTTAGCAGTGGTGAAGTTTCTGATTACTAGTGTGGTATTTTAACAATGCTGCCCTTCCCCAAATCCAAAATGTCTACATTTTAGTGTGTTTCAGACATCAGATTTAGTGTATATAAAAAGGTGGTCACAATTTTGTGCCTGATTGGTATGTAAACATGAGCGCATCCAATTCCACAACTTTTGAAATCACATCATATTGCACCGCAATATGATGTGATTTCATGTGAAAAAGTTGTGGAATTGAGGTGAATGTGTAGTAAATAATAACCGGAATGATAACAATAACACCATAGTGATATATTTTATACATCATATTTCAGACTTGTCAAAGATGATATATATATATATATATATATATATATATATATATATAAATAGAAACACGACACTATGTTCCCAATGTATGGAAAGACTGGCACTGCATATATGTTCAGGCCTTTTTAAAGCTGAATTTGTATGTGTTCTACTGGCCGCGTTATGCATAAATCCGCCTTATTTTATAACATACATTAGCAATATTATTAATGAATATATGAATCTTTGGCAAACTAAATGTTGGCCTGGTTTGTCCCTCCACAAGTCCTAATCTTGCTTTTTTCACCCCCTCCTGTGTTCTAGTGGAAACGTCAAACGAACGAATGAACTGGCCAAAAGAAATAGGGTTAAATATATGACTTTGGTGCCCTCTGCTGGCTGAACGAAGTATATACACTTTTTTGACGTTTTTAATTCGCTTTAACAACTGGTTCGCTAAGTTCATGTCAATGAGTGTAATTGTACAAACGTTGCATTTATTTTATCACAATTATACGTTTAAAAGAAAAGTGTCATAGTTGACGAATGAGAGCTAGAATAGGGAAATCGGTAATCGGACATTTTCCAAACTTCTTTAGAGTTCGACGCGTTAAACATTTAGTCTATCCGATTTCTAGTCATTTAAATTCGCCTATTTTGTTAATAAACAAACTAAAAGTACACAATTGGGCGCTGCATGTCATACGGGTACTTTTCGCGAACTAGGTAGTGTGCGATTTGAGACACATCCCTGGAAAGTAAATACAGTTTAGTTGATATAATCGTCACACAACTCTAATAACTCAGTGAATATTTAAAAATAATGACACGAGGACACCATAAACTGTGTTTTTATTTTGTTTTTACATTTTCCATTGACCGTTACAATCGGAGCGCTTCAAACTTGGGTCCGTTCAAATTACCATCTTCACACTCATTCTAGGCCTTAAAATACAGAGTTCTGGGATACAGTCTCCCTCTAGTGGACTGTTAAAGAATCGCTGCTAGCATTACTACAACTTCTGGTAAACAGGCTCCCTCTAGTGGACACTTAAAGAATCGCTGCTTGGACTACTACAACTGCTTTCAGGACAATGTTAAATAATAGATGTTGACCCTCATAGCAAATCCCACACAACACGGAAAACCCTAATATAACTGATTAATGATTTTTATTTCAAGTACTACAGTCTAAGACTTGAGGCAGCGGGAGTATTTTAGGGCTTTATAATTCTATTTTTAACATGTATTTTTACGTGGTCCACAGACCACAGGAACGTCTGTATTTAAATGTATTTAGCAGTGTGTTTAGTTGTTTGATACCGCTGCTCATTGGAATCACCAAAATGTACCCGTGGAACGTGTTTGATCTTTGTAAATAGATAAGTAACACTTTAGTGCCCTCTGCTGTCAACACGGAGTAGTTACAACCCGGTTTTAAAAGAGAAAATCTCAAAAATATTAAAACAAAATACAACCTAAAATGCCACTAATAAAAGATATATGACGACCACGTAAACAAAATCTTGAAAACAAAACGTGAAATCTTATTTATTTTGATCTTATTCATGCAAATCAAATTACAGTAATTGGCTGCTAGCATGTAGTGTAGAGACACTGATAACAATGAATTAAAGACTACAGAAATTTTTTATAACGTGAAATATAGTTTGAACAAGATTAAACAATCTGGTACATATGGTGCCTCTTTGCTGTTGTATAACGTGTTCTATTGTTATTTTTTCATCCGTTAGTAAAGTTACTCATAATTCTGGTGTGGAAATTATAATTTAGCCAACATATTTTGTGTTCCACAAAATATAATACACAGGATAAGATACGAGAATCCTTTAATAGTCCCACGTTGGGTAAATTGACATTGTTCTGACAGCAAAGGAATAGTAAGTCACGCAGTGCAAAATAAATTACAAAAAATAACCTACAGAAGTATAAATATATAAAACATCTATAAAATAGAAACCATATATACATAACAAAAAAATTCTGTACGAGAATTTGAATTTGTACATACAATAATAACATAAAACAGATTTCTTTTGTATAGAGTATAATAGTTTGTATATTTTGGAGTTTATTGTTCATGTGTGTTGTTTATTTGCAGATTATTTGTTTGTTTACCTGAATTGTACAAGAGAGGAACCATCAGCCGGACCCAAATTACTTGTGTGTATTCACGTACATGGCCAATAAACTTGAATCTGAAAAAAATATTGTTGATCTCTACTTGAAACATAAACTGGCTGATTAACAGCAGCTTTCCTATGTAGGATAGACCTTCTTTAAAAACTTTAAAATTTTAATACGAATTTCCTTTGTTTTTAGGCCATAAATGATCGGATTTATTGTGGGGGGCATTATCATAGCAGACACTGCACAAAATTTTCTTATATGTGAGGAAACATTCGCAAATCTGTATGAAATTATTGTAAAGAGGCCCAAACACTCGAATATTAAAAAGACGGTTAAATGTGTGGCACAAGTCTGAAGTGCTTTGCTACGTGTATCAGAACCTTTATTTTTAAAGCATGCTATGAGTATATTAATGTATGTAAATGCGAATAAACTAAGTGTAACACTTTGCGAGAATGCTACAGTCATTAATCCATAAATGTTATTGATAGAAGTGTCGACACATACCAGTTGGAGCAAAGATGGGTTATCACAGTAAAGATTGATCAGGTTAGATCTGCAGCGTGGTAGACGCAGAAGAAGAATAAAAAGTACACCAATCATTAGTATATTACTGACCCAGGCCAGCGAGATTACTTTCACGAGATGTGAGTTGCTCATGATTGTGTTGTAATTCATGGGCCTGCATATAGCCACATAACGATCATACGCCATAACGGATAAAATGTACACCGTGCCTGTTGCATATATATGAATAAAAAATGCTTGAGTAATACAAACCGAGAACTGTATTGTTCTGGTATCCCACAAGAGTTCCTTGATTATTTGGGGGAACAGTGCTGTAGCCCCAATAAGATCATTAAGTGGCAGGTTTAAGAGAATGATGTACATGGGTTCATGAAGGTTCTTGTTCAGAATGATGGTGGCAAGGAGGGAGATGTTGCAGAGAAGAATGATCACGTACGACAAAGTTGCAAGTACAATAGCCGGGATTAATGTGTCTGGGGGCAAGTCAAAGCCTTGAAATGTTAATGTAGATGATATGTTGGAAATATTATTCATGGCTTTTTTTTTTTAAAGAGACCTGTAAAACACAATTCAGATGGTTAGACTGGCGGTACACACTGTCACAAATCATTGTCACAATTTCATGAAAAAAATGTTGATAACTTCTGTGGAGACTTAAGTAACTGTTTATAAGTCTAACCATACAAAAACTTTATACTACAAATTATCTAAAAGATGTGCTGTATGCAAGATTGTTACTTATAATGTTACTTATATCTTATACTAATGTTATAATATGATGGCACGAACTGTTGTTCATATCCACTAACAAGCAAAACATAATAAAACACATTTATATATACAAATATATATTCATAAATATATACATACTCAGCTTATAACTCAATATTTGTTGCCAGATAATCTGCTGCTGATAATAAATACTTCATTGTGAGGTGAAGCATGTACCTCCTAACTCCAAAGCCAACACGCTTTATATTGTTCAGAATGAGGTGGGTGGTCCCTGGATATTAATACGTACACGTAAGCACCTATAATTATTTCAACTGAACATTTTGCAGTGGAGACGAGTGTGGAGGACTAAGTACTTTGTTTTTGAGGCAAAAAGTAGTAAAAAAATATTTATTAATTAGGATTGTAATGTTTGACCCTTTCACGTTACATTGTGTGTGTGGGGAGTCATGGCCATGTGGTCAGACAACTGGGCTTATGATCGGGTGGTTCGGTTTTTAGTGTCGATAGGCTACAGCTGAAGTGTGTTCCTTATCCTGATGTAACTGTCTAGTGCCTCCTGTAGGGGGCAGTGCTGTTGTATTATCTGGGGTTGCTCAGGTTCAAAGTTCAGCACCAGTATGTCCTCAAAGAATGAGTTTGACTGATGACCTGAATTTACTGAATGACCAAGTTATTCTATCAATGGATTTGTTCCTCCCCGGCTGCACCGGTGGTTTCCAAGACGACGGCGCCAGGATACACCGGGTTCGAATTGTGCAAGAAAGTTCCGGGTTCAGGGAGCATGAGATATCAATTTCACACATGGTTTGGCCAGCACGAAGTCCAGACCTGAACCCCATTGAGAATCTTTTAGATGTGCTAAAGAAGATTCGGCCACCATCAATGCAAGATCTTGGTGAGAAACCAGAACAAACAATCTTGTGACATCACAGATGCTTATCGAAACGGCGCCACAGCAAATGTGTGCCGTAATCAAAGCTTAAAGGTCTCCACTAAAATATAAGTATATAAATATCAATTTCTTTGAATGGTGAGACATTTATTTCTAGAAGAGACCAGTTATTCTAGTATCTATCAATGTTTTCTGACATCATTTCTATAAATTATTTCATCATTCAGAGATCATTTTCATTTTTAATGGGTTCCGTGCCACCCTGAATATTTAACCAGAAATACAGAATTAAAAAACATGCACAACAAAACAACTTTATCAGTTGCCTTTATTGAAACAATAATAAGTCATAATTTAATGCAGTATTATGCGGCCTCAAAGGCCACCAGATACACCATGCAGTTCATAGTTTTGGCCACCAGGTGTGAGGAAGATGATGGTTTGAATTACATTCTTGTAGCTCATCAGACTCGTCGGTTAAAAAGACACTCCAAGTTCCTTCGAAGCACTTGCGGCTTAAAAGCCTCTGATTTTATATTCCTGGCCTTCCAGTGCTTTTATAGAATTGATTCAGTAAATGCCAAAGAAAGTTTCTGTCACGATTATCACAATCCCCTGATCTAAAATAATTATTATTAGAAATAAATACATAAAAAAACTGCGGTTCTGTAAATATGGCTTCCAGGAATTAACAAAGATTTTACCATGAATTAAAAATACACTTTACAAATTTTTACTAGCAAAAGGCTTTTGAAGATCAGTCTGACTGGATGAACAAACTACAGTCCTCTTATATTCAACAGGGCACCTCAGTAACCCAGTTTCTTTTAATCATTAGCCTGGCTTTGAAACAAGAATCTTTTTAAAGCAAAAAAATTATAATAATGTAATGTAAATAATAATAATGTAAAGATGATTGATTGTCTAAAATGTCCAATAAAAATTCCCCAACAGTTACCAGATTTTGGAGTAAATGTGAAGAAGGTCTAGGTCCAACAAAGACAATCACATAATCATATAATAATGCATTAAATAAAATATAATAAAGCACTAAATAGAAAACATAATAACTGAAATATGTACACATACACAGTGGATTGTGATCGGAATGATTGACTTTTACACATCATGAGCTCCCGGTTACAACTGTGCCCAACCACAGTCCCAACAGTGCACTCATTTATGCATCCTAGTGGCTACATACATAGAGGATGATTCTGTCTCTCCAATTAACCTTTTCTGCTTTGTATTTAGAATAAATACCTAAACAGAAGTGGCGAACATGCTAAGTTTGCTTTGCTGGTAATTAAACCCAGAACCTTTACTTTGTCTATACTCAATAAGCCTATTAACATTTACATTTATAAATGAAATAAACATGATGAAATAATACATCATTAATTTGCTTTCCATGTACAGATCTGTGCAATCAAACCTGAAGTAAAAGTGTTCTTCTAAAGTTAAAGAAAAACGGTGATAAATCATTTCATTAATACTTATTTAATGTAGTTTCTATTTTTTATTCTTAGAATTCGTTCTTTACATTTTTTTACAATAAAACATTTTGCCAAGGAGTAATAAATAATTTATAACCCACTCACAACACACTCACTGAAATGTGACCTTCTGTTTTCTAAACACCGTAAAAAAAGCATTTCGAATATCTTTCATTTTTAATCCGTATATTATTGGATTAACCAACGGCAGCATAATGAAAATTAATATACCACTGATTTTCTGTGCATTGGGCGGAAGATTCTCAATCCTGTATGAAATAACCATAAATGCACAGACTAGTTCAAAAAGAACGAAGGAGATTAATTGTGCCATGCACGTGTTTAAAGCTTTACTTCTAGCATCGGTCTGTGTGTGAGAAAAACAAGCTTTAAAAATCAATGCATAACAGAATAACTGAATTGCCAAAGAAACACCATGAGTTAATCCAGTAATAAATAACGCATATATATTGTTTACAGTGATATCATCACATGAGAGTCGAAGCAAAGAGACATTATCACAAAATACATTATAAATAAATGATTTACACTTAGTAAGTCTGGCTTGGAGTGCAAACAACACCAGAATTATGACGAAGGCAAAACCCCAGGCCAGAACTATGAGGCCACAGACTGTGCTGGGATTCATTATTGTGTGATACCTGAGTGGTTTGCAAATTGCTACGTAGCGATCAATCGACATGGCTGAGAGAACTAAAAGCACGCCGCTTACATAAAAATGCAGCAGAAAACCCTGCATGACACAAGTTGGGTAAAAAACGGTGTTTGTTTGGGTTACAATGTCCACCAGGATCCTTGGAAGACAAGCAGTTATTCCAACAAGATCTGAAAGAGGGAGACTGAACATGATGTAAAACATCGGCTTATGAAGTCTCTGCTGGGTCATAATCAGAGTCATAATTGTTATGTTACCAACCACTGAAAACAAATAGATCAGAGTCCCAATAATAACCACAGGATAAACAGCTTCTGTTGGAATATCAAATCTGGCAATTCGAAGATTAAAACTAAATGTGCTGTTCAAAAGTGGTGACGCCATTCAGACCTGTAGGAGAAACAATTACTGCTGTACCATCATCAAATTGTATTACAATTATTAAATAAGCATCACACAAAAGTAACTATTTATATTTAACATTGTAAGTAACTGTTCTTTAAACAAGCTTACATGAGATATCAGTCACCACTTCTCTCCTCTCTTCACCTCTTAAACGATGCAGTTGTTCCATTTGCGAACGAGAGAAGTGTTGTGACACATTTTATCACCGTGTTTATCCTCCACAGACCCTGGATGTGACATCACAGCTTTTTAAAATATTCGTCACATGGTTTCTATTCTTGCGAATCCCAAATTTAAATATACAGCATTTATAAGACTTTCATACAAAACAACATATGAATGGAACTGGGGGGAAAAACAAACAGACTCTGAGCTACCGGCCTTGCTTTTGGGCCCAACAGTGGCAACGTGACAGAGTTAAGATTGTGGATCAATAATGTGCAATCAAGTACACAGAACTCACTTAAACGGGGACAGTACCAGGGCTTAGGGCCCCATAAAGACTTGGACCGGTTCTGCTCCAGTGATTTTTCTCTGTTGTTAATTTGTTTTATCAGAAAAGACCCCCCCCACCCCCATGGTTGCCAGATGTTTGCAGAAATGCGATTTATATGTAAATGATTCAGGCCTAACAAAGACACGACCAAAACTAGATATGAACACAAGCAGTAACTAATGTGCACATACAGTTGACATAAAGTCTAAATGCATTCGTTTGTAAAAGGAACTAGTTTTTGTAGAGGGTGCCATTAAACCTCTCAGATAAAATAATGACATTGACTAATCTTTTAATGCATGCATAGGTATTATTTTAGTTTGATTAAAAATACAAAGGTGAAGAATGCGTAATGAAAGAATAAAAATAAATGCTGCATTAAACATGTCATTGCACAGCATTTGACAAACTAAACCAGTCGTGCGTTCATTCATGTTTTTGTGACATCTTGTTTTTTAAACATCATTAAAAATGTGTTTCGAATATCCCTCGTTCTCATTCCGTATATTATTGGATTAACCAACGGCAGCATAATGAAAATTAATATACCACTAATTTTCTGTGCATTGGGCGGAAGATTCTCAATCCTGTATGAAATAACCATAAATGCACAGACTAGTTCAAAAAGAACGAAGGAGATTAATTGTGCCATGCACGTGTTTAAAGCTTTACTTCTAGCATCGGTCTGTGTGTGAGAAAAACAAGCTTTAAAAATCAATGCATAACAGAATAACTGAATTGCCAAAGAAACACCATGAGTTAATCCAGTAATAAATAACGCATATATATTGTTTACAGTGATATCATCACATGAGAGTCGAAGCAAAGAGACATTATCACAAAATACATTATAAATAAATGATTTACACTTAGTAAGTCTGGCTTGGAGTGCAAACAACACCAGAATTATGACGAAGGCAAAACCCCAGGCCAGAACTATGAGGCCACAGACTGTGCTGGGATTCATTATTGTGTGATACCTGAGTGGTTTGCAAATTGCTACGTAGCGATCAATCGACATGGCTGAGAGAACTAAAAGCACGCCGCTTACATAAAAATGCAGCAGAAAACCCTGCATGACACAAGTTGGGTAAAAAACGGTGTTTGTTTGGGTTACAATGTCCACCAGGATCCTTGGAAGACAAGCAGTTATTCCAACAAGATCTGAAAGAGGGAGACTGAACATGATGTAAAACATCGGCTTATGAAGTCTCTGCTGGGTCATAATCAGAGTCATAATTGTTATGTTACCAACCACTGAAAACAAATAGATCAGAGTCCCAATAATAACCACAGGATAAACAGCTTCTGTTGGAATATCAAATCTGGCAATTCGAAGATTAAAACTAAATGTGCTGTTCAAAAGTGGTGACGCCATTCAGACCTGTAGGAGAAACAATTACTGCTGTACCATCATTCCATTATAATAACTTAATAATAAATTTAAATACATTTTTAGCTTTTTAAGTAAATGAACTTTGCTTACATGAGCAATCAGCCACTAGTAAACGTCCTACCCGCTGCTAAGGTACTATTTTTGAACGGAGAGGTGTTTTGGCACATTTATTTACATGTATATTCTCTACAGACTCTGGACGTGACATCACAGGTATTTTAATGATTGTCCCATGGTTCCTATTCTTGCAAACACCACATTTACATTTGCATCATTTATTAAAACCTTTTAACCAAAACAACTGATGCATGGAAATGGCTACTGGCTTTGCTCAAGGGCCCGATGTGTGGCATCCTGAGAGAGGGAGACTAAAACTTTTCCTGGAGCAATCCAAAAGAAAATGATTTCAGTGTAAACACTGTAATCTCTAATAATCTGCATAGTAACTTGGGTCCTACCTATTTTACATACATGAAAATCATGTCATTACTTATGATATATTTAATGTATTCTATTATTCAGTCTTATTAAATGACTGATGTGAAATGTTACACTAATAACTAGATTTAAAATCATTCTGAATTTTCACCTTCCAATGTTTCTAACCCACATTGATCGCAAGCGGCGGTAAAACAGACTCTGAATTAAAGTAAATGGACTCACGTTGATAACTAATTATAAAAAAACAGCACATTGGTTTAGTGCTCAAGTCTGTGGACTGTTGCGTCTTTGGGATTTGTTAGAAAGATTCTTGTAAAAAATGATGCTGACGTGTATTTAGATACATAAAATCACTGAAAGCTCTGTGTAAAACAAAATGTCCAGGACTGAACATTTATAATGAATTCTTTACAGCTGCTTAACATCTGGAGAACATGATTCAAATACAAATACATGTTTTGTAACACATTTATATAACATCCTTTTAATTATGCACATGGTTTTTAGTCAAATATTTAACTCAATACACGAATACATTTCTTATGTATTTCAAATTTATTTGCATATATTTCTGTCTTACATAAAATATAATAGGTACATAAAATATCTGCTTTTGTTTATCAAAATATATATATTATTATATATATTTATCTCATTTAAAAAATTATAAACTCTAAGCCATAGATCATATTGTCACCAACTTACACAGTGATGCCAAATCCAGTTCCACAGGACCGGCTGGAATTGTTCTAACCCAAATTTGACATTTTGGCTGCAAACTGGGATAAATTGCATTTATAGATCAAAAACGTTTTGATTAATTATTTTTATATTATTATGGAAAGGATCTGTGATGCAGGAAAAAAGGAGCAAATGATGTTGATGACACAATGGAACACAAGCGCTAGGAACACAGTGCTTTTAAATCTTTGCCTGTATTGCCTGTTGTTTGGAATGCTCAGGTTCTCTAAATGTTTGGTACAGTTAGTCAGCGACTTAGATACAATAGAGCACCATTGTTTGAGCATTTGAGGGTTTAGAGCTTTACTCCGGGGCCTAACAGTAGCAACTTGGAAAAGGTAATGAACTAGAGACCAGGTTGCCGGTTCAAGCCACACTATAACCACCAAGCAATCACTGGCACCACACAAGTCAGTAACGTGCTGATTTCAGGGCAGAGTCTATACAATCATTAAATCTTTTTTTTTTAATAATACATTTCCACTCACTCCACATTTATGAGGTTGCCACCGTTTGCTTTTTTCCAGACCATAATAAACGTATTTCGTATGTCTTTTGTTTTTAGTCCAAATATAATTGGATTCACAACGGGAAGAACTGTAAATATTAACAAGCCGATTGTCTTCTGTAAAGTCACTGGTATATTATCAAAGCGGTATGATATTACAGTAAACAATGAAATGAATTCATACAGAACGAAAGTAATTAATTGTGCTAAACACGTGTTCAAAGCTTTACTTCTGGCATCTGTCGCTGAGTGAGAAAAGCAAGCTTTAAGAATGAGCGTGTAACATAATAATTGAATAGCCAAAGTGGAACCGTGGTAGAATCCGGTCATGGCCAAACCATAGACATTGTTCACAGACAAGTCTGCTCCGCATGTTAGTTTAAGCAACGAGGTGTTATTACAGTAGACTGTGGCAATGAATGTCTTGCATTTTGGAAATAAGCTTTGAAGTATGAACAACACACCGATCAGGACTAAATCAATCCCCCAGACTACCGCTATGATGGCACCAACCAAGTAGGAATTCATTATGGAGTGATATCTGAGAGGAAGGCATATTGCTATACAACGATCGATTGACATGCCTGCCAGGACAAAAAGTACACCGCCTGCATAGTAGTGAACCAAAAAAGCCTGTAGGACACATGTCGGGTACCACACTGTGTTTTCCTGTGTTACAAGATCCACAAGGATTCTGGGGAAAACGATAGTTATTCCAATGAGGTCTGCCAGAGGGAGACTGAACATGATGTAAAACATCGGCTTATGAAGTCTCTGCTGGGTCATAATTAGAGACATAATTGTTATGTTACCCACCACTGAAAACAAATAGATTAGAGTCCCAATAATAACCACAGGATAAACAGCTTGTTGTGGAAGATCAAATCTCGCAATCTGAAGATTGAAACTAAACGTGCTGTTTGAAACTTGTGTAGCCATCTTAAACCTGTTGATGGAGAAAATAAACATAAGACAATTATTACTGCTTCATAATATCATACATCACTGTTCCATAATACATTATGACATTACAGTCAGTTTAAAAGTTCATGCTTACTGGTATCTTCAGCCGATGCTCATTAATGTTGAAACATGTTCTGATTTGTGTTAGCGGTGAACGACTATTATATTTATCACCATGCGATCTCTCTGGAGTCAGTGCAGGTGACTTCGACGTCATCAGAATCGTGTTTCTCCACCCGTATGATTCAAGTTCATTAAAATAACCGAGAGACATTGGACAGACATGGCCACACATTTATCAGCACAAATGACCTAAAATACAACTTTAGAGTATGTGTACATGTACAATTATTTATATATATA
>JAOTRQ010056363.1:0-14261 GCA_028565875.1 Hoplisoma paleatum | reverse complement strand
CATGTTTTTGGACTGTAGGAGGAAACCGGAGTACCCGGAGGAAACCCACGCTGACACGGGGAGAACATGCAAACTCCTCACAGAAAGTCTCCAGCCCGACCCGGGGGATCGAACCCGGGACTTCTTGCTGTGAGGTGACAGTGCTGTAAACACTCAGTCACCGTGCCGACCAAATAACATCTACATGCTGAATATATCATTTATGTATATATAATTTACGTACATAGAGCTACCAGACTGTGTTTATGTACATATTATATACAACGTTTATGGAATATTCGTCTCTATATCGTTTTTATTCTATATTTTGAGTTTAATTTTCCCGTGTCTTGTTGTTTTGCATGTTGTGTATTTAGTTTTGATTCTGTACAAAATGCTTCTGACATCACACAGACCAGTTCGAGTCGGTGTTGCTTTCGTCATGTTTGCATGTTCTCCCTGTGTCCACGTGGGCTTTCTATAACAGTCCAAAGACGTGCAGTCAGGTCAATTGGAGATACAAAAATGTACGTAAAGATTTATGAATCATTTAAAGAGCAAAGTCTAGCACCTACGATGATTGACTCGAAATCTAAAGTTTGCATGTTTGAGCTCCTTCACTGCCACTGTTGGACCCTTGAGCGACTCCTTTATTCCTCAGCTGTCAGATATAAGATTGCGCATCGTTCTGGAGATGTAAATGTGGTCCTGAGCTAAAATCTTACATCAGTAATGTTGACACGGCTAAATCTTTTCTTTGTTTGCAGTTGCACTGAATCCCAAAGACCTTCAGGATGGGCGGCTCGGTGTCCAGTCCGGTCGTCACTGTTAATGCAGAGGCTCATGTAGGCAGCGCCACGCCTCCGTCAGGCTGCCCAATGCACCGGCCACCTCAGGAGACTTCGTCTGCATCGAGTCAGTTCTAAATTCTGTCTGAAATATAACAAATATAACGACAAAAAATACTAAAGAATGAATTCATCTGGGGTTCATTTGGTTAGTCATTTAGCATCAGCAATGCTCATTATAAACAGTAGAAGGCGCTGCCGGTGTATTTTAACACATGTTGAACCAGCATTTTTCTGGCTTAGCATTTTTTCTTACCTACTCCGAAAATTAAAATGCATTCAGTGTTTAGAAAGTAAATAAAGTAAAAATGTTAATTTGTGATAGTATTTGACTTGGCTAAAGGAAGAATTGGTTTCCACTTTAATGCTTTATGTATGTAAACATGTTACTTAAATATTTATGGGGGTGGGGGTGGACGACAGTAGACCTGTGACTAATATATGCTTTCAATTAATGAGTGCAATTGATTGTTTAAACGCTGATATATAAATAATTTTCTAAATGTTTTGCATCATTAGTTTGTTAGTAAATTTAATTGCTCACCAGTTTAATTATTACGTAATGTTTTTTCTAAGGTTCGCCTCCGTCGGAGTGTCCGATGCACCAGAGTCAGCCTCCTATGGCAGCCAACGCCGGGCCGCCACACCAGCAGAGGGCGTACGAGTTTGTACAGTGTCCGATGAAAGCTGCGAACAAACAGTCCGATATCGATCCGTCAAACATGGTACCAGATTTACCTTTCTTGTGCTTGTTTGCGTTGCTTTATAAGCAACACTTCTACAGAGCCTCAACACCGCAAACATTTTAGAACGTCATGTTGGAACGATGCAAACCGCAAGGGGTAGAGACACAGACCACAAGGGGGCGCACTATAGCCACCAAAACAGTCGCTCCCTGTATATGTTTTATTGTTTACGATGTTTCATTTATGATCCAACTTTAAAATCATTCGTTGTTCAGTATCGACGCTCGTTGCTAAAACTGGCGGATAAACACACATGTGATGGGACCTTCGGAAACTCGACGCCCCCCAGTGTTGTGATAATGAATTACGCAGAACTATAAAAGGCAAATATGAAATTAGATTAATGATTTACCACCAATCTAATATGTTTATGTAATGTGTTTGTCAGATGCCGCCACCGAATCAACAGCCGGCCGCCGATCAGCCGTTTACTTTGCCGGTTAATAGACAGGAGTCCACCATCCCGCGAGCGGGAACGGAACAGAACTGGGTTTATCCTTCAGAGCAAATGTTCTGGAACGCCATGCTGAGGAAGGGGTGAGTGCCTCATTATATCTGTAAACGTAACAGAAAGACTAAAAGCACGGAGTGTGTTTACTAAATTGTTTGTATTGTGCACATCCTGTTCCTGTTGACTGAAATACATTCATTTATTTAGAACAATAAGACCTTTAAGTGCCCAGATTATCCCTGCAAAGTTCAATCCATCATCTGGTAAAGTTATTGAAATGATCTGTAAATACCGAAGAAGCAAACACTTTGTTTTTTATTGAACTATTTATTATTATTAAACTAAGCTAGCAGTCCCAGTTCTTATTGCACCATGTTGTACGTACGATGTGTCTGTTAGTGATGAGCTTGTTGTTATTTTAAGTGCATCCGTGTAATCGAGTATCATCCCGATCTTGGGTCTGATTACAGCGTCCTGATAGTAACGTAGTTCGCAGTTCTCCTGTCCTGTTGCCGTTTATGTGCCAACGTGTTTTATTCTTTTTAGCTGGCGATGGAAAGACGACGAGCTTTCTCCACACGACATGACTAATATCATCAAGATCCACAATCAGAACAATGAACAGGCGTGGCACGAAATTCTCAAGTGGGAGGCTCTGCATGCAGGGTGACGAACGGCTTTTCTTTCTTTATATGTCCATGTGTTTTTCTTTATGTCTTGAGAAAAAACTTTATTGACATTCCGTTTGCTTGTCGTTCGCAGTGAATGCCCGTGTGGTCCGTCTCTGAAGAGATTTGGTGGAAAAGCAAAGGAGTTGTCACCTAGAGCCAGAATTCGTCACTGGATGGGGTACAGAATTGATCCGTTAACATTATCGCCGGTGGAACGAGTGCTAGAATATAATGCGTACATTTTTTTACTGGGAGGATTCTTTCTTTTGGTATGAGTACATTTACTAGCCTAACTATCTCCTAAAGATGGGGAAGCCTGGTGGTTAGTGAACCGGGTCGACAGGTCTACGCCTGAAGCGTCCTTAATCGAGGCACCGAACCCGTTACTACTCTTCGGTTTTCCCACTGTACCGGGCTCATATAATGATGCCTACATGTCAAAAATCATCGTGGTGTTAAGAGTATTCGAAATTATACTACCGTAAACAAATGCACAACGTTATGTAGTTCCTTTTCTAACAGAAGGGGGTGCTGTATCTGTACTGCTTTTTTCAGATAAGTCTCATGATGTGCTGTTTGCTTATCGTCACGCTGTACCGTCGTCTGTGCTTGTCCGTGTACTTTTAAGAAGCTGCTAAAATCTTTACTTTTTAGGATCCGGTAGCTTTTGCTTAAACGGAAAACATCTTTATAAAGAAACATTTTTTAATCTTTTTTTCTTGTGTATGGTGCACGCTTGGTGCTGTTTGTTATTTTAGTCTCTTTATTTTGCAATGCTGTGCTTTTTGTTTCTTTTAATTGTAAAGTGTCCTTGTGTGCCTTGAAGGGCACTTAGAAATACCATTCTATTATTATTATTATTATTATTAATAATAATTATTAGTATAATTTACATAATCTTTAAGGTGTGTTCGAGTCTGTGTGTGTTTTCTTTTGCAGGTATGAATTACCGTTCGATCGTCACGACTGGATCGTGGATCGCTGCGGAAAAGACGTGCGATACGTCATCGACTACTACGAAGGAGACCTTGATAAAAACACCTACGAGTTTTCTATCTTGGACGTGCGTCCAGCGTTCGACTCCATTGAAGCGGTCTGGGACAGGATGAAAGTGGCCTGGTGGCGCTGGACGTCCTGAATCGACGGACGTGTCGCTGTACTAGTACGATGATCTACACGCTGCAGACACTCATGTGGATGCGCTTTAATAAAAGGACTTTGTGTTTAGATTATAATTTAGGAACATCCGAGGGTTCAAGTAATGGTTACCCAGTTAATGTGATCACACACAGATACACACACGTGTTTATTTATTACGTTTCTTACTAATAAAACATTTGACCGCTTAAAAAAAACGATAGTTATTACACAATGCTTATAAGTCGGTTCTAAATTGTATATAAAATTACATACAATTACAAGAGATGTAACGACACACAAAGTATTCATTGTGTTATTAGTTCTATCAGTAATTAATCCTATTTAGGGTCACAGTGGGGAACACGCTGACTGACTACACGAAACACCTGAACAGTTCACCAGTCTGTTGCAGAGTGCAGAGACGAACGCAGATTGGTATCATCAGTTAACCTGACTACATGTCTTTGTGTGACTATGAACCGGAAACACAAAGAGAACATGCCAACTACACAAATACTGGAATCGAACCCAGGACTTCTTGCTGTGAGGTGACTGTACTAACAGTCCACTAAAGCCACCGTGCTTACCACACACAATCATAAAAAATACATTTCATTGGGACCCTAGGGCTTATTTAACATGTATCGCTCTTTATTATAAACAGCAGAGGGCGCTGGCGGTATATTTTAGCACAAATTGTTAAACCAGGTGTTTATTGGCTTTGTTTTTTTCTTCCCTAGAAATAAGAGCATTCATTTTTTGAGATTAAAGAAATTCACCCATGAAGTTTAATTTATTTTTTAAAGATGAATAGTAAAAGGAAACTTTGACAGAATTAGTCGCATCGTGCAGAAACTTTTTAACGATCGCTTGTAGTTACCTGAAATAAAGCAAAATTATTAAATGCATTAAGTTGTGATTCCATGTTTGTTTGGCTAGTTTGAATTCATAAGATCAGTCCCTTTTCAGCCTATAATAATAATTATAATAATAAAAATACTAAACAGACTTAATGTGAATAATCTCAGTTACAGAATTACACACAGTAACAATTGTGGGTTTCATCAGGAGTGTGTTCTGGGTTTAAATAATCATTTGTTGAGATACACCTGCATGAGTAAAGGTCAGCCGACTTCAGTCTGTTAATCCTCAGGCGTGTGTGCCAGTGTGTGTTTGTGTATATACATGTAGACACTCAGAGGGGAGAAATACTAACACACACCACTTGGCCCGACTTGGCCTGTTCTGTTTTTCCTCCGTCAGTCTGGGTTTCCTTCTGGGAACTTCACGGTCCGAAGACGTGAGGTGAATCTGAGATATAAAATCATTCATTTCGATATTAAAGACTTGAATCTGGAATGTGCAGTAACTTGTTCTGTCACGTATGTAATCAAGTAACTTTAAAATCCTAAGAAATAAATCATTAGTAACCTGTTAAACGACCAGTCCTGTAACTTAACTGCTGAACTGTCACTGCTTTAGTTCAATGATACTTGGTATCACAGTTACGTCTTTGTGGGTTTCCTCCCAGGGTACAAATAAGAGAGGTGAAATGAAACTGATGAATCGTGGGTAATCTGTAAGTACATGTCCAACCATGACTGGATCTTAACGTCCTAATAAACAAATGTACTTTTTACATTTACACAGTCTGAATAACTGAGTTAAGGACCTGGCATAAAGGCCCAACAGCAGCCACCTAGCAGTAGTGAGGTTTGACCCGGCGTCCTTCAGATTATTAGTTCTGTACCCTAACCACTAGCCTACTTGGACCTCAGATATTTATCTTTACTCTAAATGTTTGCTGTGCTTTGATGAGTTTGGTGTTTCGGGATTATTTAGTGCAATTTTTGTGTGTATTTTAGGTTAGTGTCTGTGTGTGTGTTTTGTACAAAGTTTCTTTGTAATTTTGCGGGTGTGTGTTGTGTTTGAGGGCCCAAGTTTCCTAGATTTTCTGAAGCAATAAAAATAAACGTGCAAGTAAATAATCATCTTGTGAATTGATAAGTGTAATGCGGCCTCACGTTTACTGTTGTTGATGTTGTTGTTTACTTTTATGTACGGTGGTATTTTGAAACTCATTTTAAACTCCACCTGCAGGGAAGAACTTGTCTGACTTATGAAATCGATTTGCATAGCAAAACAAATGGTTAAGCGTTAGGATACATTTACATTAGAAGCGGTAAGAAGGTCCTGAGTTCAATCCCTCAAAGGTCAGGGTGCTTTTGTGTTGAATTTGCATGTTTACTCTGGGTATTCCGGTTTCCTCCCACGGTCTAAAAACATGCATTTTTGGCACATTGAAGAGACTAAAGTTAATAGTCCACGTGTGAGTTGATGAACCTTGTGTAATGAGTAAAACACGACATATAAATAAAATAAAGAAACAAGGTGTTGTAATAAAAATAGTGTTTATTATAATCTAATATCAATAATAATAAATTGCAAATAGAGGATAACACTGTTAACTCACAGCAAGACTTCCCGGGTTCGATATTCGGATAAAGCAATCCGAGTTTTGCTTCCTGTGTCTGTGTGGGTTTCGTCCAGGTACTCCGGTTTCCTCTAACAGTTCAAAGACATCCAGTCATGTTGGAGAAATTATCCTGCAAGAAGGTTCTGGGTTCGATCCCCAGGCTGGGTAACCCAGATTCTTTTCTATGTCGAGTTTGTTCTCTGGTTTCCTCCCATAGTCCAAGGACATGCCATCAGGTTAATTTGAGATGCAGAATTCTCCCGTAGATATTTATCCACTATGAACAGAAGGGCTGTGTCAGGAAGGGCATCCGGTGTCAAAACTATGCCAAATCAGTGGTCAACTTCATAATCAAATAAATAATCGAAATAAATAAAAAGATCTGTGTTATACTGTATTTAAAAAACATATTAAGGATGAATGAGCTGCGTTGTCGACGGATCGCCACTAGATGGCCCCCTTTCCACACCTAAGCTTAATGTTTGTGCTGCGTTCATGCTAACTTCTAGCACTTTTCAACACTCGGTGTTTTGTTTATTATTTCTAAATCCCCAGATTCTCACTAAATATCCTAAAACCTTTTAAATATCCGTTTCTTACTTCTATTCATGTAATGGAAAATGCAATAAATTAATCAATTATATTCATACCGTGCTTCAAACACGTCCTAATATACCTTAGCTAGAATAGCTAAGACGCTACAATATTAGCACTCCTGAACTTTTCACTTTCTTAGACATACTGTGTAAGATATACTGGTTAATTTAAAAATAGTAATTTAATTTAATCATTTGGTTTGTTTAGACCCTTTTCTGGATAATACTTCACCCACATTGGGGGTCTAGCACCCCAAAAAACAAGAACTACAAACTTTTACATTAGAACTGTGAATTATTATAGTAAATATGTGCACTTTTACAGTAGAACTGTAACTTTATACAACCAAACTACAAACCTTTATAGTCGAACTGTAATCTTCTACAATAGAATGATTAACTATTACGGTAGAACTGTGAACGTTACAGCGGTGACCATTTGTTCTTTGAATATTCCAACATAACGTTCCATAACTTAAATTAAATAAGTTTAGCTCTAGGTCATGTTCTTTAAGCATTTTCATAACCTCAAGGGGGAAAACATTAACATATCCAGTTTAGGCTTTAGATTTCATGAAAGGTTGCAGCCTTTTAGTTAAATACTGGACGAGTAATCGAAGGGTCACCGGTTCAAGCCCAGTTGTTTCTGCTGGGCCCTTGAGCACAGTACAAAGGTGCAAGTGAGGTGAATTGGAGAACCAAAAGTGCTACTGTGAATGGAACGAAGTCTAAAATCTTAATAGACTACACTAGTATACTTTAATCGAGATGTCTAGACAAGTGAAAATGTCTAGACAGTGAAATGCAGTGATTGTCCGATATCTTTGGGCCTCTGTCCACATTCTATAATTATGCATACGATGTGTTTGTTGATCGAAACTTTCTCAAGATGTTCCAGCTGATAATGGACTTATGACATTGAAGATCTGGATGACACAGTAATTTGAATAATATTAATATTCTTAAATAACAGCAGAGCAAGAGTGTTTTTAAAGTCTGGTCTTTTTTCACTATTTTCTTCAGGTGTTTCATTTTCCTTCCACTTCCCAACAACACAACATGCAGAAGATGGATTGGCTATTCTGAATCGCTCTAGGTGTGAATGTGTGTGTTGCTCTGTGATGCATAAGCTCTCCGTCAAGTGTGTATTGCTGCTGTGCACCCACTGTTTCTACACCCAAAGCAACATGGACCAAATTAAAGTGCTTCTTTAAAATGAATGTATGAGTGATTGATGTCACTCTGTTCAAGCCCTGCAGTTACAAAAGGTTGAATAACACGTCGTACCTCACAGAAATGTGGAACAAACTCTATTTTATTCATTTTGGGGTTTTTCCCTCCTCTTTTTTATGGGGTTGTATGCAACCTTGCCGACATTGCCACCCCCACCAGCAACCTCCATCCTGTGAGGGCTGTACATTCTCACTGGCCACCACTTATTTTATCCTCACCTGCCAATATCGCAGAAAGGATGATGTATTGTCTTCTGCCGTCGTGCCCACTGGTTAGCAATGATGAGGAATCCCTGCTCGTCTTTCTCTATACAGAAGCGATCCTGGGTCTGTGCTGGACAATAATAGTCCTAATGTGGTTTACAAAATGTAATATAAAACCTCCACACAGGGGACAAGCAGGAACAAGTTACGCTTGTGTTTCTGCTTGTGTTGATTGCTCAGCGAAGATGCAAATTCTGATATCATTGTTGGTGGGAAAGAGCATAGTCGATCCAATCAAATCATATCGAATCAAGGTTTATTTATTACATACAGAGTCATACAACCGGCAGTGGAAAGAATAAGTATAAACATTTAAAATTAGAATACAACAAGAGTATGGACAAAAAAATGATAAATACAATTTAAACAGTATACAGGGTAAAGTGAATGAAGTGTCTAAGTGTCCAAGTAGTGATAGAGTGAACACAAATGTGCAAAGAACTAAACATGGCTCGTGCAACATATGCAAAGTGAGTGTTGTATACAAATTTATGTACATATGCACATATACAATGTATAGACACATACACCATACACACACATAAAAATATACACACAAACCGTAACCGTTTACCTATACACACACGCATGTGTTTAGTGTATATCAGAAATGGTTGTCGTTTTCATTAAGAGTCTGAATAGCTTGTAGAGAAAAAGCTCAATCTCTGGGTCAAGATACTTCTTGGATCTTGAGCCAAAAAATAAGATGCAGAGGAAAATAATAATAATTACATATCGTAACCGGAACATAAACACAAACATAAGCTGTTCATGTTTTTTTCCCTTGTGTGGAAGCTTTACATTACCACATTAGGACCAGATTGTCACCATTTCTATTAATTAAGCTTTGTGTTGTTTTTATATGGATAGTCATGTTACTTGCCTGAATCATAATAAAAATAATGAACTAAAGCGTGGGCTGCTCGAAACTCTGGGCTAAAGCACTGGAATAAAAAACTTGGACAAACCCAAGGCTAAAGCACCACCCGAGCACCCATTGCCACCATGAAACTTGTTTTTCTACTGATGTACTTAAACAGTTTTTTTAGAGTAATTTGCATATTTACAGCTTAGTTAAACAGTATTTTAAAGCCTAAAGCTGACTATTATGAATGGCCATTTACACAAGGCAAAACATAAGATGCTAAATATGCCGTGCCAGAATATATTTTTATGAAATGTTTTCACCTCGGATGCTCGTGGGCGTAAGCTGATATTAGCTTGAGGACAAAAGGGATGCCTTGGCGCCTGATTCTTGTGCATTCTTAACGAGTAAAGCACAATTAAACCCCAAGTTCAAGACTCGCAAACCACAGATCACATTAAATTTAGGGTGGAGGTTTAACATATTACATTCCAGACGGCTTCCCGGACAGCTTGCTTCGCTTGATTTCACCTGAGTTAAGCTGCATTTCTGATGATGCTACACGTTGCGGTGAATAATGTTCTAACGCCGACGACTACAGATGCGCTTACCGGCTTAGCTATGTGCATGTTACATTTCCACCAGGACCGCTGCTTGGCAGAGAGCCCGATACCCGCCGCATAGAAAAGAAAGCAGATATACAAACAGCCTGTGGCAATTCAGTCTGGCTGGCCGATCCCCTGCCCCCTTAACCTCAAATGCAGCTCTTCAGCCTGCGCTTATTTACATACCAAAAAGACGCCGTCTGTGCCAAGTATGAAAATTAGCCCTTATTTTGCAAATGTAATGAGTGGCTGAAAAATATTTAGCTGCATTGTGTGTATTCTGTGTGTCTGCTAGAGAGAGAGACGCAGGTCTCAGGTAATAATGTATAAAACATTAAATTATCTGGCCTCATTGATCTGAATCTGCAAACAAAGCAATCCATCCAAGGGGTTCTTTTCCACTCTTATTGTTGGAAATGCTTGCTTGTTTCTTGCTGATGCACGATTATTATCAGACCGCTCGGTCGGTTTCTGTTGCCAGCGTTAAATACATAAAGAGGAATCAGAACATGCATTTAACAGCACTATGGAGTAAACCGGTACTGTACACTGTGTGTTGTGTATTAGTGTTTGTACTTTTGTACACAATGTCAGGCTTAGACGTTAGAAATTAATACCAGTAAACAAAATGTCTCGGGTTTAAGCCTCAACTATGGCCCAGCTGCTACTGTTGGGCCCTTGAGCGAATCCCAGTCGCTCAGACGGTATACTGTAAATATCATGTAAGTCGCTTTGGTTAAAACCATCTGCAGTAATGGTAGAAATTAAATGCTGATCATGTAAATATAAAAAAAAGTCAATGTCCTAACTATCGGCCCATAAACACACCCATTGCTAATCGGTTCTTTACTTTATGGCCACAGGCATGAACCGATAATATCATGAAACATATCATCCCTTTGGCTCTGTGCATCACTGTGCAGTGCCGATGGGCCCTTCTAACACCTCCGAAAAGGGGGTGATAATTTTCGATAGAGGAACTATCAGGATAATTCAGAGGAACGGGTCAGACTAGGATTCTAGGGAGATTCTAGGACAGCCTATTAGCAAGTCTGACCAGAAATCTGACCAATCAGATGTAAGATTTTCTTTAGGAGAGGCAGCCGTTACACACGTTTTAGGCAATCCACATTTATTATTCCTAAAACGAAATAGCGGTGCTTTCCTGTCCTGATGGTGTTCTGTCTCCAGTCAGTGCCGGTAAGTGTTCCACTCGTCTGCACTCGCTGGAGACGTGCATGTTGTATTCACAACCGGGCTCACATGAGTGCCGGTGTAATAGGGGTTAAACACTTGCACCTGGCACTCAGTCTATTTAAGCCTCCTCACCGGGTAGTCGTCACGTGTTGGGTTGTTGTTGGCACCGTGTTAGGGTTCTTGGTACCGTCTCCGGGGCAGGTAGGCCGTAGGAAGTGGTTACTGTGGTGAGAATACCCAGGCAGAATTCTACTCCGTGTATCACTAAAGCAAACGGGCACCACACGTGACACTCACATATGGCTTCAAGTCTCTTACTTGCTACTTAGAAATGAGTGAATTTGCGAGTGCCGTGTGTTGTGTGTGTTTGCTTTCGTGATGCGCGTGCACGCGTCGGGGAACACCTGCTGTAATTGCTGTTTTTTATTTCTAATTGTTTATTTTTAGAGGATTCATTCACCTTTACTGACCTCCAACACAATTTATAAATGGACATAAATATTCACTGAAAGCTTCGTAAGCTTATCGGATAAAGAATTGACCACTTATTACAAGGGGGCCCTATGCCCGGCGCTGATGTAAAGTATCAAACTGATTCCAAATGACAATTATTTTCCTTTTTTGTCACTCAAATTAGCTTATAAGTAAAAAAGTAAGACTGGCTACATGCACAACCGAAAACATGCAATCACGAGTGCAAAAAAGTGATAGAATTTGTCGCATCTCTTATTCATTGACTACTAGTTAAAATGCACATCTGACCTGCATTCGATGTTCCAAACGAGGTAAACATCGCAAGCATGTAATGCAACACATCGTGTGCAGACTCCCGCCTCACCACGTCGGAGGTTTTTAGAGTAATTACATGTTTATCTGCGGAAAACTCCATCCAGCTGATTACCATCAGTTCCACTATATTTATGTCGGCCCGCAAGTCCATGCCAACACACTTGACACAATAGGAATAAGCAAACGTGGGATGTGTTTTCCAGCTAAATGTAAACCATAAAAGATCATTACCATTATTTAAATAATTTTCCATTATGTTAATGGAGGCGGAGTGCTTTTAGAGGCCCGTCGCTCTGCACTGCGTACACAGGGAGAGGAAAAAGAATGTAGGAAGCCAGCCCGCCTTATTTTGTTTGTTGACAGAAATTACACTGCAATGGCTGTTTGAGGGAGTTTTTTTAATGCACGGCTTGGTTGACGGAATATTCCCAGCACAGATTCGATTCTATCCTACAGGATTCTTTGAGATGCTAACGTAAGGTTCTATGATTGACTTGATGTATTATTTGTAGCCAGAACTTCGGCCTCATTATTTGTGGCACAACAGGAGATGCGACCCTCAGTAATAAGAGCAGTGACAGTCTGACATGACAGTAGTTATAGTGTGTGTGAGTGACAAAACTACTTTTTACTTTTACTGATGCAGTTCCATGCATGTTTTGTTTACTTGTATCGAGTCACGTTATTATGATTAAGTCCTACATCCGACGGCTGCAGCGTGTTACTCTCTAGTCACTATGAAATCCTTTTCTTGCAGATAATGGTGTCCTGGTGGTTAAAAAGTACCGGGCTCGTCATCGGAAGGTTGCCGGTTCGATTCAGAGTGTCGACAGGCCACGACTGAAGTGCCTTTAAACAAGGCACAGAAATCCTAACTGCTCCCCGGGTGCTAGGGGTGCTATGACTAGGGAGTGCCCAACTGCATGGACCGTGTGTGCTCACTACTGCCCCGATAGTGTGTGCTCATTAGTGTGTGTTTCACTGCATGAAAGATTAAATGCCGTTGTGTTTATAATCTGGATCCTTCAGCACGACAACAATCGCCCGTTGCATTAGCTGAATAAGCTGCTATCTGAATTCTGAGCAGTTTTGAGGTATTAAACTTTAAAGATTTTGCATTCCATATAGCAAAACTGATCTGTGGAACGAGTCTCTAACATACAAAAATCCCCAAATACAACATTTAATACAAAGATTTAATTCCAAAGGAGACGAAATGTTGCACATCGGTTGGAATTGGTTGGAAGAGCATGACCAAGACTTCAAAGTACTACCTTGACCCCGTAATTACCCGGATTGACCCCAGTCTAGCGTGTGTGGTTGAACTTTATATTCGTGCCGGCTGTGTGAATTCTCCACCACCCCTCTTTCACCAGCGTGGGATACACCGCAATCAGCACGGCTCCAGATACTTTGACCCTTATTAATCAGAAAACTGTAGAAAATAAGTCTGTGTGATCCGTTCATATATGATAACAGCCGCTTGTCGAAGAAAGCCTCTTGCCAGACTTCAAAGTGGAAGTCCATTCGATTCGGAATGTTCTAGTTAATTCCGGAGCTGATGAGTAAGGTTAAGGTCGGAGATCTGTGCATACCAGGAGTTATATATATACCTGTGTATCGGGTATGCTTTGTGCTCTATAAGCCCCCCTAATTTCCATTATAAACCAATCAGGCAGAACATTAGGACCATTAGTGTTGGTCCGTCTGTTCTGCACCTTTTAATAAGGAGCAGGACCGAAATTCTTCGGCAGTTTTTCACCAGCATTTAATGAGCCGCCCGTAAATCTTATTCTTACCTCGTGGCAGCGTTGATAGACACCGACCACAGCAGAATCAAAACACCCCCACAAGAGCTTTCAGTTTTGGAAATGCTACGACCCAGCAAACGGGGAACGTTCCTGCAACGTTCACTAACGTTATGTAAGTTCTCATGGCCTCATCAGCAAATATATATATATAAATATTTTTAAAAAATTCTAATCTAAACTTACATATTAAATAATGAGCGTCTAACATTGAAAGAACGCTCGAGTCACACACTAGCAAGCAGAATTAAACATTATGGAACATTATGTTCATAGAAGTTTCCAAAAACGTTAATAGAACGCGTATATTGAATGAAGTTTAGGTGATGTTCGTAGCTTAACCTCTAGAGACCCGCCGTCCTCATATGAGGACATTACATTTCTGGTTCTCAGCACCATTCTACCTCATGTTTTAAAATTGTTTACTCTTTGGCCTCATATGGAGGCATTGTCCGTACCACCTAGTGGTCATATGACAACATAACACTCAATTGAATAAATTATTTTCAAAAGTGATTTATTTATGTACAATAACATGATCACTTTTGTTTATTCTAATGTTTACAGTTTCAATCAAACACTTTTGTTCTTTGT
>JAOTRQ010056344.1:0-14262 GCA_028565875.1 Hoplisoma paleatum | reverse complement strand
CTTCAGGTTTCTAAAATAATCTATAATAATAATGATAATATAGATGCCGCCAAACTTACTAAAAAATAATGGTTTTACGATTATAAATTAAAAAAAATCTTTTTCAGACTGGCAATGGTTTTATAAAATGGTTTTGTAAATGTAGCTTTTTGGCTGTTCTGGACAATTACTATGTTTATTAGGGGTCAGAGCACTTCCCTGCAAGGAACCCTATTATTTTTGTAAGGATTTTTATTATTCTTTGTTATTATTCTTTTTCTGCCATAAAACGGCAGTCCAAACCGTAAGGCCTATCGGCATGAAATTTGGTCATCTTGGTCACCCAGGCGCTCAAAATTAACCCGATTGGCCTTAAGGGGGCGCTATAGCGCACACAAAGGTGTTGATGTGCAGCTTTCGTATGACAGATTTTTCAGAATTGCGAACTATTTTTTTCCTGTTCCTTGGGTCATTAGAAAATTCAAGTATATAGAAACATTAAGCTCTGCCTACTTACTCAAAAACGCTGCATCAAAAAATTAAATGATACATTGAAGATATGTTCGGAACAAGATTTTGAGCAGACACAAAAAAAAATAGTGTTTCTAGGCTTACAGGGGGCGCTTTGTAAGTCCCGGTACAGTTTTGAAAAAATCAAAGGGGGCGCTATTCCAAAATATCAAGTATATCTCTTTTATATCACCTGGTCACATGATTCCTGTTCTATTTTATGCACTGCTGTAGCCCGGACTATTTTGTACTTATATCATATATCATCATGAATTATATCATTATCTAAAAGGCATCGCTTTTCTTCATTGATCCGTTGAGTAAAAATTGCACTTTTCGAACTAGCCCTAGGAAATTTGAGCAATCATGTTAAAGGACTTTTGTAATCAGAAGAGTTTGTAGGTAAATAGTTATAAAAAAAAGTTGAGTTTTTGACTCTTTTGGGCAATAACATTTCGGTCAGATGTGTTATGTACATTGCTTGTTTGAATGAAATGGCAACAACTCAGGAATCTTTTACCCTTTTTGCATGAAATTTAACAAAGATCTTAATCTGAAAAGTCTAATGATCTGGAATGAGTGTGGTTCAGATGGATTTCGGTTGCCTCTACAATGTCTGACAATATCTTTTGAAAATGTGGCTCTTCCTTGATTTTCACAGCTAAATGACTGAACGTAAAATACTTATGTACTATCAACACAAAACTGTGCCAACATATAGACATGATGATTCTGATGTGGATTCCAAAATGCAATTCATGCAGATCAAAGTTTATCAAGCCCTGCAACATCAAAAACACTTCAACGCTATTTGGCTGGCGAATTCAGACAAACAAATGACTATTCTAATGTAGATTCAAATTGTTTTAGCACATTACAGTTTGTCAGTATGTACAACATTGACAATGTTTTCTGACCTTAATACAAATCCATCTCTTTTTCTGACCAGAAATTACCAGAAATCAGATGAATGTTTCTGCAACAACACAAAATGTTATCCAAAAAAACATATGGCTATTCTTATGTGGGATGCAAGATTTCAGCAGAATAAAAGCTTAGACAGTCATATAACTTCAACTTTACCTAGAAAGTTTCAGACTTATTTGTTCAAACACTACAGCTAATGATTCTAAGGTCAAAAAGTCCAACAAATTTCAGCAACTACAACTATATTCAATAATTCCATAGACCTACACTACAAGGCTTTACAGTACACAGACATGTCCGCAGACTGCTCTGCTCAGAGCCCGTAATAGTTGCTTGGGGCTATATTTTAAATTTTATTTTATAAAGAGAATCGCGTTTTTGGTCAGACAGCAATGATATATGCTTATTAATATCACAACCCAATTTCAGTAGAATCCGGTTAATGGGAGCAATGGTTAATAGGACCAGCTGCTCATTTGGACTAAATCCTAAAGAACCAAGCCAAAACCAATTCTTTTAGATATGTGTAATGAAATTTGGACCAATATTCCATTTAATTGATATGTAGCAGTAACAGTAGTTTTTGTTTGTACATTCACTATAAATGCATATCGCACAATAAAGGTTTAATAAACATTTATTATGTTACATAAATTAGAGCATATCGGCATGTTCGTTTTATCAGACTAGCCGAGTCTTAGGACCAAAATGGTTGCGTCCTGATTTACTGGAATTGACTGTAGCAAATGATTAACAATTAACAAAAAATTGCAGCTAGAACATTCTTTTTGAAAAAGATAAGAATATCAGCCTATCATAAATACAGCCTGTAATTATTATCTCTAGCATTTCAAACACCCACTGGTATGCCTTATGGAACGGTGAATCTGCTGAAAGGGGTTAACCCAAGCGAGACATCTGTTACTTGCACTGCTGGTGTTGGCACATTTTACATAATAATTGGGTGGCAGTTGCTCTCATTTTTTATCGAATTAATGCATAAAGGAAAACATATAGATGTTTTTAAAGAGGGGGTTTGCATTTGATTCATAATTGATTGATTCAGTGTTGAGAAGAAACACCTACAATCATTTTGTTTATTTAAGTATTGATTTGACTTTATTTTAAAACATTGGTTAAAATTGTATTGTTTGCTTCTTTTAATATTTCAGTTTTTAGTTATTTACATTTTTAAATGTTTTAGGTTGGGAACCATATTGACATCATTACCTCCAAATGGGTTGCTCAAGATGCTGGTATTGGAGCAGGAATTGATTCCTACTTTGAGTATTTGCTAAAGGGTGCCATTATGCTTCAAGATAATACTCTTCTTACAATGTTCCATGGTATGTTTTTGCTCCAATTGAGAAATTTAGGGAGAAATGTAAAAAATATTTTTGAGTAATTTGCCTATACCCTGAAGTGTTTTTTTCATTTGCAGAATTTAATATGGCTTTAAAAAATTATACTAAGTTTGATGACTGGTATTTGTGGGTGCAGATGCACAAGGTCACAGTTTCCATGCCTGTGTTTCAATCTTTGGAGGCATTTTGGCATTTTGGTCTGCAGGTAGGAATACAGACAACACTTGTCAATCTGCCGTTTCATAGTGATGGGTATGTGACACAACAAATTGTTCATATTTCATTGTTTTTGTGTATACATACATGTGAGAGGAAAGTGTGCTAGTGTGTCTGTGTGCATACATGTACATAATGTGGTTCTTTGCAGTACCATCTTTTTAGAAATTGGCCATGGCTGGTCAGCCACCTCTGTTCTAGGAAATACTGGAACATACAGTTTAAATTTAATTTCCCTATTATAATTGTTTGGAAATATATAACTACAGTAATCATATCTGGTAAAAAATAACCATGTTTCAGAGTTTAATAGGGGACATTGACAGTGCCACAAGGACTTTTCACAACTACTTTACTGTGTGGCGACAGTTTGGTGGCCTTCCGGAGTTTTACAACATTCCTCAGGGTTATGCTGTAGACAAGCGAGAGGGATATCCTTTAAGACCAGGTACACGCAAAGTACACTTCAAGTATTCACCAGTCTCACTTTCACCCAGCTGTATGTGTCAAATGTTAATAATTTAGGAAGTGTTGATCCGCTTTTGCTACACTTGAATTTTCCCATAGTTGGACTAATATAGGATTATCTCATCCTTTAGAAGGTATATGCTACAGATATTTAGAAAATTGTTTTGTACATAGCCATCCAGTATGTAATGTCATTTTGATTTCACAATAATGTCGCAATATGGGAATTTGTTTAGAATTTTCCCATCGCCTACCAGGACTTAAACCTCCCCATGCTTAAGATGCAGCGTGCATAAAATGCTATAGATTCAGACAAATGTATGATTGAATGAAGTGTTATGTTGTTTGGCTCCTATCCAAAGTAAATTAGGACACCCTATGAAAGACTATTTTTTGATTTTTTTATATTTAATTTCAATTTTATTAATACAGAGAAATCCAAGTAATACGACAAATTCAAATTAATTTAAAATTACAACATTTTTTTTTTGTGAAATGTATGCCATTTCTTGTGAGGATTAAATTAGGACACTCCTACATAGTGGTGTATCACATCAGGTGCACATGATCAGAACATCATTACCCAGCCTTTTGATGAGGCTGGTCTATGAAGTTGATTTAGTGCCAAAACTTTGTAAACAAACAGAACGCTATTTGCAACCAAATAGAACGCAATGATCGAACGTGACTTTTGGCACAAGAATTCCACCAGTGCCAAAAGTATTTCGTGCTTCATACTAATATGTGTCACTCCGTGCTGTGGGTGGCGTTTTATACATATATAATTGCTTAGAATTAATAAATTGTGAAATAAGTAATTGTGATGTTATTTATTGTATCATACAACACTGGCATCCAAAAGATCTTAATGTAATGTCACCCACAAAATGTAACGTCATAGGCTTTTATCTTCTTATATTCATCTTTTTTTTGCCTTTATGTGGTAATTACGACATGCTGATGATGATTTTATCAATAGCAATATGCTTCCGTACTGGTAACGAACTGTTTTTAAGCTAAAACAGTAACAAGCACAGAATCAAAGAAAATGACAGGAGTACAGGATATTTCTAAACAGCTTTACAGCAAAATAGCAAAAACAGTTCTCTGTTTATTTCAAATTCAAATTTTGTCATTACACATATACAGTACAACAAAATGTTTCTCTTCGCATATCTCAACTTGTCTGGAAGTCAGAGCGCAGGGTCAGCCAGCGTACGGCGACCCTGGAGCACACAGGGTTAAGGGTCTTGCTCAAGGACCCAGCAGTGGCCGTGTAGCAGAGCCTGGACGTGGAACACGCTCGGTTTGGCAAAAATCCAAAAGTACAAACTTAATCTAAATATGCGTGACCTTTAATCTCTCAGACGGCACTGCAAAAAGTGAAATTCAACAACAGATTAACCAATTTTTTTCTTTTGCATTTTTTTATGTCCAAAATTACTAGGCTTTTATTGACTGATTTTTAAGCTCAAAATTCTCTTTTGGGTTCAAGCTAGTTCAGTACCCTATTCATCCACAGTCACAGTCAGTTATCTTATGTTTTATTTCAGAGCTGATAGAGAGTGCCATGTATCTCTATAAGGCCACTGGTGATCCTTCATTTTTGCAACTGGGCCGGGATGCTGTCGAGTCTATAGAAAAAATAAGCTATGTTAAATGTGGCTTTGCCAGTGTGAGTATTGAAAAGCACATTTTACTTCGTTGTCTTTTTACAATTTAAACTAAGTCAAATAATTAATTTTTGTTTCATTACCCATCAGCAGTTCATGGTCAGGATTGTAGAGCGTTCTTTGCCATAGACAACACTGCAAGTTACAATTATTTCAGATGAGGGACTGATTAGCAAAAACTTAAACCACTTCTGTTTAGCTGCTTTTGTGGGAATTGGGAGTACACTGGAGCATCCAGAAGAAACCCATAAACACAGACACGGCGGGGGGTACATTGCTTTAGCAGCGCCAATTCTATCAGCTGTCTCATTCAACCCACATACAAATATAAATACTTTTTTAGTGCAACAAATTATTAATATTTGTCTAATGCTTTTGCTTTGTCTGACTTTTTGCAAAGGTAAAGGATGTGAGGGACCATAAGCTCGACAATCGTATGGAGTCTTTTTTTTCTAGCTGAGACTTAAGTACTTTTATCTGCTGTTTGATCCTGAAAACTTTATTCACAGCAGTGACGCAACATTTCATCTGGGTGGTTCACATGGAGTATGTATACTTGGAGCAGGGAATTACATCTTTAATACAGAGGCCCATCCACTCGATCCGGCTGCTCTTCACTGCTGCAGCAAGGACCAGGATGAACACTGGGAGTTAAGAGACATCCTTCTTAGCTTGTCAGAGCCCATCAAGCCATTCATAGACAAAGCAACCTATGTTTTAAAAGAGAGAACTTTGGAAAGCATTGCTTTAAATCCTCAAGACAGAAGCAAATCACTTGTTCTTGCTTGCCCTATGCAACCCTTTAGTGCTCGATTCGCAGTTATGGGCCAAGTTGCCTCAAGGCAGTAAATAAGCATATTTTGATCCTACATTATATTTTACAATAATAATGCAACTGAGTAGTAAAACATTGAATTGTTTTAAAATAATAAAACTGTGAATGTTTTAAAGTGGCTTGTATATATTTGATCTCATCTATCTGACCCCCTTTCTCATCTTACACTACTCAAAAACTCAGTTAGGGATAGTTAGGGCTTTTGAAATAAATTTATGGAAATGCGAGAAAGTTCTTGCTACAGTGACATTATATCATGAAAATAGTACATTTGATTAAAACCATGCAATGGTGATTTCATCATCTTGCATCAAAAAAATTAAAGTACAAAGTATTGTAAAAGTACAAGAAATATGAGCTGATATTTTGTGTTGCATGTTAAGCAGCACATGGATACTTTGACATGAAGTTTGGCATGATGTGTCAAATAGAATTTCATGGAGAGAAACCATTAATGTTTATAGGAATTTATTTATCTAAATGTTTATATCTGAGCGAAGCTCAGACAGAGGAGGATAATAATGGAATCAATAATGGTTAAAGACCAGTAAGACCGGAGGCTACAGTTTCAAAAAAAGAAATTTACATTTACTAAGTTGTCAATATTTTCCCCATTTTGACCTACAATTGTGCAGACTGTATACATTACCAAAGGTTGTATACATTTTCAGTAGTGTTTGGCTTAAAAAAACGTTTTAATTTTTGCTTTGATAGAGATTTTATGAAAGTGATGTAAATTTTGGGGTTCTGTGTTTAATTTTAGAAAACGGTGTTTCTGAAAACGTACCTACTAGAGCAAAACTGCAAAATGTAAACTGAGCCGAGGATTCTTTTGTTTACAACTTGTCCTAGTTGAGACATTAAACCTACTCACACACACAATGAAAACAGACATGCCCAAATTAGGATAAAATGAACATACCTTCCTGCCCATCTTTGTTGTAGCTAGTTGAATCCGTATGATCATGTTTGAGTAAGCTTTTGGTTTGAATGGCAGACAAGCTACAGTGGATAAAAAAAGGCGTAAATATCCCTGTTAAAATATACTTTCCGATGCATTTCCCACCTTTAATGTGACATTCTGTGTAATTTAGTTAAAAAACAAATAAAAATATATGATTGTGATTTGATAATTCTGCTTATCTAATGCATTGCGCTCCTTGTTAGTATTTTTATTTCAGCCATTTCAAGACTAGCCTTTACATATGCCATAATTAAGTTTAGATTTTAGGTAAGCAATATGAAGGAGGATAAAATATAATTCAGACAGAAATGGGAAATGGATTAACAATGCAAACACAAGTTTATGAAGAAATTTGGTAGTAGTAACAACTATACACACAAAGTAATTTAACCAAAAGGAAAGAAAATAAAACAATTATATGAGGTTTAATCATTATTTCCACTAGCATCTGCAGAAAAGACTGCTGCATTTGTAATGGCATTTTTTTCTTTGCAATGCAATCGTGCTGTTTAATCGAGTATTCTGAATAAATTAATGGAATTGTTGTCGTGACATGACATTTCAGCAAAGATGTGTTGAATTAATATAAACAAACAAAAAAGTTTGACAAAATATGTCACACTTGGTTGGGCATAGGGTCATGCAGGCTCACAGGATGGCCCAGTCATCTGACAGTTCATGGTTCATGCCCCAGCTAGGTCATATTTTGATTTAACAAATTTGCACACCTCTTCATAACATCAAACTTGTTAAACACATAGTGCTTAGCCTATGACTTTGCTACAACCCTGACATTTGACTGTAGTTCTCGAATTACTTTACCTCTGTGTTTATATGGATTGGCAATATACCATTGTTTCAAATGATTCTTTATAATCACTAGACTAAATCCTCTCTGCTAATTTTAAAATCCTCCTAATTAATTTACTATCACATATCTCTATCTATATATCTCTATCTATATATCTATCTCTATCTATCTATCTCTATCTCTCTCTCTCTATCCATCTCTATCCATCTCCATCCACCCACCAATTTTGGTTTTCTTAATTTGCTGCTATAGTTCTTTAGCACTATTTGTCAGATATTATATGATATAATGAAATACTATTATAAGCATTCCATATGTTTTTTAACTATATTGACAAATGCATCCAGTTTAAGCAAATACTTATATTTGTGTTGGCTATTCCTTTCTGCAATCTGCCTCAGCATGCTGGACATTTGGGGTGGGTTGATTGAGTACAGTTACTGGGTTTGAGACCATTGTTTTTTTGTTTTTCCAAGCCATTTCAGATATCAGTCCTATTGAGAATCTTTGATCAATCCATGAAATGAGGGAAAAACTAGGATTGCACAAATGCTAAAGAATATGGGTCAACACTAAGTGTAAAAGCTGTCAAAAGGGTATGCAATGTATTCATGCTACGAAAGAACACATTACACTTGTCTGTTTTTTTTTAGTATTAAAAAATTACAATTGTATCCCTTCAACAACAATATGGGACAAAAGCTAGATAAGTGGGAATAGATAAGTTTGAGCACATGCTTTTAATTGTAGATATTGTTTCGTGTTTAGCAGTGCCTTTCATGTTTTTACTTTTAGCCAAGCTCTCAGGAAGGAGGAGCCAGATTCATAAGAAAACGTTGAAGCAGTTTCGCTGTACTCAAATGTTGTATTTTTCTTGCACATAAAAAACTGTTCCTCATCTGACCAATTTGGAAGCATTTATTTCGGTGTATATTTTGTGATTAGTGTGTCTTTTTGGGGGCAAAAGGACCTGTCTTAATGTACTAAGAAGTCAGACTAACCAGCCGTCAGTATCCTGCCGCAACAGATCTTTAAAGTAAGAACCAGATATATATTTAAAAAATATTTTTAAGCCAAATAATTACTTTGTGGATTTGTGTACCTGCATTATTGATTATTATTATACATCAAGTGATTAGAAAGCAAACTGTTGCATGTCCAATAGACAAAGATAATAATAAAATTATTTTGTAATTATCCATATTTTGAAAAAAGGGTATTTTGCAAGCATGTAGGTCTGCTTTTCAGTAGATGAAAGATTTATTTGAGCAGGTTGGCAAAAAAGCTCTCTGGGACACCCCTCACATCAGAGCCTGGGTTTGATTCCCAGGTAAAGCAATCCAGGCATTTTTGTGTTTGCAAGCTTTCCCCATGTCTGCATGGGTTTCCTCTGGGAATTCTGGTTTCCTCCAAAAGACCTCACCCAGGTCTGTTTCACTATGAGCCTAACTAGGATTAAGCAGTGGTAAAACTAGATGGATGTATGGCTATATTGATGGTATGTGTGTAATGTGGGTGCCACCTTAGCTACTAGGATACACAAACCAGTGCATTGTAGTGCTGGTCTTAATTTTGCAATAAATCTAAAATAATATGGTTGCGTAAGGAAGGGCAACAGGCCTAAGAATTATGCCAAATCAATAATTCAGACTGTGGCGACCTCTAAAAGGAGCATATGCTACTATGTAATACTAACATTGCTTTTCACTTCACTTAAAAGATTTTTTGTCCAATTATTTTGGCAAGTATGTTATAAGATGTGCAAATATAAGATGTTCATGATGTTTAAGTTTAGGTACAGGTTAGTATTACAGACAGTCCCGTCAAGAGCTTGTATGTGATAATTTTCCATCTTCTCTTAGCTTAACAACTGCTGAGACCTCTTTATTCTAACTATAAAGGCTAAACAAGCACAAAGAAAAAATATAAAGTGTACATTACTGAGTGTACATTTTCAGGGCTGTTATTTGCCTAAACAATAAATGAACAGAACACATATTGGCATTAAGAAAATTCACATCTGACAAAGCACCAGATATTAGACCAGCATGTTTGCATACTAGACCAACTAGTAAGGAGCCATAATGTAGTTTTGTTCTGTTTACTATGAACTTTAATGTATGAATTTATTTTTGTTTTATTTAGCATAAACATGTTAAAAGTGAATTTGTACTTCTGTAAGTGTACAGCAAATGTACAAAAAAGGATCTGCTGCAGCAGCATTGTGAATGACCACATAAGGATATGTAGTCTCTTTGTAAACAAGAGTCAAATGCCTGCTTTACTTCCCTGCTACTTATTGTGTCTTAACACTGAGACATTTTAAAAAAGCCAGCACCACGGGCAAAAAATGCAACCTCAAACCAAAGCAGACCCTTATTATCACAGATTATAACAAACGCTTTTAACTCTTCCTCTAAGATGTTATGAATGACTGGACACCGTATTTATTTAACTTGATTTTTTTTATAATACTACTTTTGTACCAATTGTTTTTTTTAATTGTCGTGTGCATATTTGCATTTGCACCCTGTTCCCCATCTTTAAATATTTAGGTGCATTTTAAGTGGCACAACAGTGTACAGTGGAACCTCAGTTAATGATCACAATCCATGGTCAAAAATGTTCGCTATCTGAAACCTTTTTCTTTTTTGGAGCCATAAATTGAGGGATGTATTGTTAAAATAAAGCACAGAAACACTTAATAAGAAGGATGTGTAAAGATATAGAACATCCGGTTGTAACGATGCTAGAGCGCAAAAGACGCTTGGTCAGAGACACTGGTCGCATGTGGGTCACGTAACTGTTCGCCATCTGAAATTTTGGATGCTATCTGAATAGTTTTAGAGAAATTCTTGGTCGTTATCCAAACTGTTCTCTATTGTAGTAGGGGTTTGCTAACCAAGGTTCCACTGTATAATGTATATAAAGTTTAAACAGAAAATAAATTAGTTAATTATTTTCAGTGGAGTAAATTACTATGTTCCTCCTATTCTTCTCAAGTATACTTGTAGTTACTAGTATACCACTAGTAGTGTTGTGATTTTGTAGTGGTGCTATGCTATTTATACCCATATATGGGTTTCCAGATTAAATGAGATTTTACAGTCAGAATTTAGAATGATGTAAACTATTTTCTATTATGTATCAATCAGTCAATAAGTTTCGAACCACATACGGTTTATGTTTAAAATGATGAACCAAATGTATGGCCTATTCATTATGTGTCTGGATTTATCCTGTAAAAAGTAAATACTTTCTATTAAAGGGACATTTTGTTATTAAAATTGTTATTGAAATTATTTCAAGTTTATATATAAGCAAATGCTTTTAATCATAACAGGTCTGATATGAGTAAAATGGAAAGCGCTTCAAAAAGACTTTTTGGCTCCTTAAAAACTATTGATGACTCTGAAAGCATGGACTACAAGAAGGTCAGTTTAAGCAAAATATATTGCCACACAGTAATATTTGGCACACTAAGGAAATAGTTTAATACGTGTTTTAACATTATAATAAATGTTATTAAATGTAAATGAAATGTTTTTTAAGTAATCATAAAAAACTGATATATCACTAGACATTAAGGATGTTAATTTTAGATACTGATATCACTGACAGTAGTACTTCAGCCAGGACATTCACATTTTGACATGACTGCATGAACATTTATGTTTTAATTCTGTGTTGATTCATGAACCCCAAAGACTCATAAATATCAAAGCTTAATATTTTTGGAAGTTAAAGTTTTGCTATCTTAGCTGAATATCTGTGCTGGTAACATAAGCAACTTAATAAAAACCAAATTTAAATATACCCATATATACTCACTTGTTTATTGCACCAGGTAAACCAATATGAAATCAGAAAATTTAGAAATAAACTTCTCTGACATAAAAAAAAATCAGTGACCAATATAGCCACCATTCTTTACGATGACACTCAAAAGTACGGTTGCTGAGAAATGCAAAATAAATTGACATTTACAAAATAAAAAAACAAAAGCGGAAACAAAATATAAAAGCGCAGGCTTCAGAAAATAAAAACGGCCACAGCAACTGGTTATATATTGGCATATCAGGCATTTGCCCGGTGAGACGACTCAGGGGCCAAAGCCGTTGGAGCCCACTTTTTTCTAAGAGACTGGCCCACAATTTACTGGAGGCGGCCCAATACAGTGGACTGAACCAATCAGGATATAAGCCAAAAGCGGCCCCACCCTTTCTTTGCGTGCTCTGCTGTAACTCCCGCTATATTCAGCACGTAATGGAGACTGAAGTGACAGAAATGAGTTGCGGAGAAATTACAAGCAAAGAAATTGCTACTCACTGTAGAAGCTACAAACTGTGTAAAAACCACAAACATGTTCGTTGCTGTAGCCACCGTGTTCTCTGTTATGGAAAACAGCAACAGCCAGAGATGCAGGTTTGTGACAGAGAAACCGAGAGACAGACTGAGTGGGAAAGTGTAGTACATAAGCAGGTAATAATTTTAGGATAATACAGGGACTTTGAGGACTTTTAGGTGATGGTGGTAAAGTTATCCCTACTATATAAAAGTGATCAGCAATGGTAATTGATTACTATCATTATTAATTGGTATTTCTCTACTTCCCGAAATTTGGCAGCCTTGCCCCTTATTCTGATAAAATAGCAAAGACTGAGCAGTGTTGGATGCTTTTTATGCTACATCATAGCATTTTTTATATTTTTGTTAAAGATGAGTTGAAAGGCTGCATAGTAATTTAAATTTGTAGTATGATTTCTGTAGTTCAACAAGTGTAATAAAAGATTTTAAAACTAGTAAATAATAAGTAAAATTTTAGCAAGCACATGTTATAGCTGTTTAAAGTAGGGAGCACCTATAATCTGAAGAATTAGAATTGAGGTCTTATATCAGAGAAAATTAGAAATTACATATGAGATGATTTTTTTTAATGTAAAAACAAAATCAATTGAACTACACAGAGCAGACAAAAATGGTGGAGATAACAATATGCACTAAACTTCTTATATTTAATTTGCTTATGTTGTCATGGCAGTTTTAAAAGTTGCCATGATTAAAGATATATTTAGTATTCAGTATGTGGATATTGACACAGTAAGAATATTATTTGTGATTGTGATCTTATAATGCTAAGATTTAATCCAATGACTTTAACCAGTATTTTTTAAATGAACTTAGTTTTTCCATGTCGCATTTCGCTGTAACCCCACACACATAAATTACAGTCAGTGGTGCTCTGCTAATTATGAGGGGCCAGTCTAAACCAAAAATGCCAGAGCCGATTTTTTTGTCCCAGTCCAGCCCTGCTAGGAACCATATACCGGAAGTGCTGTTTGCTGATTCAAATAACCCGATGAAACTGTTTGATTGACAGCTATGACCAAACGGCAGTTCTGTTAAATGGTTCCTACGTTTTCCTTTATTATTGTTTGCGTCTGTTTTATTATTTTGTTTTTATTGTCTGCTTTTATATTTTGTTTCAACTTTTGTATTTTTATTTTGTAAATGTTTTGCACTTCTTGGCAACCGTACAAAAGCACTGCCTAGTATGCATAGATTTTGATAAATGCTTGATCTGTTTACGATCAACATTGCATGCAGCAGCCACCACTCCATCCTCAACACAAAAAGATCCCACAAGTTTATCTTTGATGATACAAGCTCATACCAGTACCCCACCTCCACCTTGCTGACGTCTGAGTCGAAGTTGAGCTCTCTCCCCTACTGATCCAGCCTCGGACCCATCAAGAGACACTCTCATTTAATCAGTCTATAAAACCTTAGAAAAATCTGTCTTAAGATATTTTCTTGGTTTAACATCTGGTGTAAACAAAAATTAAAGTGCCATTTCTAAACTGGCTGAAGCGTTTATTAGTACAGCTGTGGGGACTTAGAAATGAGCTGTGGGGACACTGAAATGAACTGTGGAGACACTGAAATGAGCTGTGGGACACTGGAATGAGCTGAAATGAACTGTGGGGACGCTGAAATGAACTGTGGGGACGCTAAAATGAACTGTGGGGATGCTGAAATGAGCTGTGGGGACACTGAAATGAGCTGTGGGGACACTTAAATGAGCTGTGGGGACTGTAATGAACTGTGGGGACACTGAAATGAACTGTGAGGACGCTGAAATGAGCTGTGGGACGCTAAAATGAGCTGAAATGAACTGTGGGGACGCTGAAATGAACTGTGGGGATGCTGAAATGAACTGTGGGGACGCTGAAATGTACTGCAGACACACTGAAATGAGCTGTGGTGGACGCTGAAATGAGCTGTGGTGACACTGAAGTGAACTGTGGGGACGCTGAAATGAGCTGTGGGGACGCTGAAATGAGCTGTGGGGACACTGAAATGAGCTGAAATGATCTGTGGGGACGCTGGAATGAGCTGTGGGACACTGGAATTAGCTGAAATGAACTGTGGGGATGCTGAAATGAACTATGGGGATGCTGAAATGAACTGTGGGGATGCTGAAATGAGCTGTGGGGACTGAAATGAGCTGTGGG
>JAOTRQ010056336.1:0-14263 GCA_028565875.1 Hoplisoma paleatum | reverse complement strand
ATACTCTGGGGATCGGTAACGGTCCACAGAGTAACCCAGGGTCGAATTCGACTGAAGGGTAAAATATATATATATATATTGTGTGTGTGTCTGTACATTTTCATGTTCATGTTTTAGAGACCAGGCTGCACCGACAAGGCCTGCTGTCATCTCACCGTGCAGAACGGAGCTACTTCAGAAAAGATTTTTATTTAGGACCGGTACAAGACGATCACATTCCATTCTTACACCAGGGTGAGTGATGGAACATAAACGCTTTAACTTTAACTGTACAGTCCTACTAAATGTCTGAATCTAATCGGGGGGGGGTGATTGGAGAACTCATATTGATGTTGGGTTTGTGTGCTGCTAAACCATCATATCAGGAATGTTTAATTTACAAAACATGCAAAATCATTTCTATAAAAGTTTTATTGAATTATTTGTTTTCTGTTTACATCATTCTTTATATGGGCATGCTGGTAATAACTTGTGAACTTCTGAATGTGATAGTTGTTATGATGATGAGGATTATCATCATGATAATGATCATTTGTATGCATTAACATGTCCTGGCAGGGGTGCCAGTGCTGCACATGATCCCAACACCATTCCCTTCGTTCTGGCACACACTGGATGACACAGAAGAGAACATGCATCGTCCCACGGTGGAGAACCTCACTAAGATCCTGTCCATTTTCTTGGCTGAGTATCTGCACCTGTGATTACACTCTGACTTTCTGATCTTTTGCTGCTCCACTGGACCATGTGGTGATATTTACAAAACTAAAACTAATGAGCCATTAAATAGAATCTATAAAGAAGTCGATCACTCTGCATTGCATATGAGCCATTAACAACCAAGCCTGCGCTCGGACCTTCAGCCCGGCCTGAATTCTGGTGACACTGAAATATTTCAGAATGGTTTTGCATTAGAAGCTGACGGTCAGCACACAGACAGGAAGCATCACGTTGTGTGATTGTTGCCATCATTGCATCCAGTCCGTTCTGCAGATTGTATGTTTCTACAGATTAACCACAGGATGCTGGATTGTGTTGATCAGAACGGATGAGCACAAATAACGAATAAAAATTTTCGGTAAGTGCTTGCTAGCTACTGATTGTCTAAATCAAATATATGTCACGACATGCAATAAAATAATTTTCAAGTAATAATGGGACTGAATTCTTGTTACACATGATATGTTACAGTATTTATCACTAAAACATGATGTTACAGAGTCAGAGATTCAGCTCCTGTACAGTAAATTCACTTTCTGTCGTACATAATCACAAGTTGCCGAATGATTTACACACAAAAAAAGTGAACAGTGAAAAGTAAAGGTTCACGGTTCTACTGTAAATGTTTGGTTTTATTGTAAATTTGCTGTAACACTTCACTGTTTTACTATAAAGGTTCACGGTTCTACTGTAAATTTGCTTAATTATGTTGTAAAGTTTCACGGTTCTACTGTAAAGGTTCATGGTACAGTTTGAACTAACTAACTAATATCCTTAATAATAACAACTTTCATTTCATTTTTAAATAATAATATCAGTAAAGCTGTAAACACTGGTATCCGGTTGTAGTTTGGACACCTCGGTCTGAAACATTCAGCAAGTACACACAAGTACAAAATTTAGACCGTAGTTCATATTTTCTACCAGCAGATGGCGACATTTATCCATTTTAATTCCCGTGCTTCGGTTGTACATTTATCCGGGGAGGGTTAAACATCGGACGGCATCGCCAGCACCCCGGAACAGGTAAAATAGTTCACTGGTCCCAGGTGTCTGAGAGGTGGTGGTGGAGGGTTTATGGAGAGCTGAGAGCAGGCTGACAGTGAGCCGGGGCTCTGGGGCGGTGAGAGATCATCATCAGACCTGTGGAAGCTTCCTCCTGGAGCTCTGTCAGAAAGTAACTCGGCCGCATCTTCTTCTGTTACTCTAATAAAAGATTAAAGAGGGGCAGTTTTAATCAGGCATCTGTAGTTTATGCCGAATTCAGATTCCTTTCCCTGACAGGGCAGGGGAGACACCATGATTAAAGACGGTGGTTCACCCAGGGTTTGGTTCAGCCATTACACTCGGGTGTGCTGTGCTGACCCCTGCAAATTCTTTAAAAGGGAATCTGGATTGTATCATTTCTGGAAGAAGTGGAAGTGGGGAGCAGTGCTTTAGACTTTTAGAGCTTTGGATTATCAACTGGAAGATTGGAGGTTCAAATCCAGGCTCTGCTAGACGAACACTGTTGGATCCCTGAGCAAGACCCCGTCTGCTCCAGGGGTGCCGTGTGATGGTCGACCCTGCGCTCTGACCCACAACTTCCACAGAAATTGGTATATACGAGGAAGGAAAAAATGTCGTTGTACTGTACATGAGTCTGTACATCAGTAATGACATGAAGGTATTTTATAAGTTGGGTATTTACTGGTGTTTATTTATTTAAAAGTAATTACTGCTTTAAACGAGATGGACCAGATAAAAGTGGACCAGAATGGGTTTTTGAATGGGACGTCCAGCATATTTTATTTTGTCATATCGTTCAGGAACCTCAAATCCAATCAACAGTTCTTGCTTCTACAATATGGAATTTTATATTTATATAAACTACAAAATTATTTGCCTTTCGGGTTCAGAAATGTTCCATTTTATTACACAGAATGTGGGAATGTGGGAGGGTATTAAAAAACAACACTCACTCTTTGCGACCCTGGGCAGCTCTGTCTCTCTGGCGCCGGTTCTTGAACCAGTTGCTGACTTGGGTGGGTGTGAGACCGGTTGCTAATGCTAAATCTCGCTTCTCCCGGGGTGATGGGTAAGGCTTCTGGCAGTACCACTCTCTCAGAAGACTACGAGACTTCTCCTAAAGGAACGTGAACACACTCTGAGAATTCCTGTCGCAGTTAAATCATTTGGGTTTATAACAGATGTAATAACGATGTAATAGCTTCACATGTTTGGTGTAAAGAGGTTCCACTGAACACTCTTGGGACGAATTGGAATCTCCATTGTGAGTCTGGACCTTTTCTAAAAATGTCCTTGTTTTGTACAGAACGTACGAACTCTGTTTTGCCAGAATGAGCACAAATTCCCACAGAAAATGTTGTGGAAAGTCGTTTCAGACGCCGTTTACACGCTGGAATAATATTCCAATAATATTTGTACCCCTCCCCCCCGGTACAAGCCTTAATTATGATGTCATATTTACTTCTATAATGGTATAAAAAGATAACGATTTGTCCTGTGCATCAGGACTAGCATGTCCATCGTCCAGGACGTGTAGAATCGTTCACCGCTTCACTACAGGCTGTGTTCCGTAGTGTCAGAGAGCGGATGAACCGGGGTGATGGTGGTGGTAGGTTGGTGATAAAGGTAGACAGAGCTTATCCGTTCCCAGCTCTCTGGAATTTTCAGGCTGTAGCGCCCTCCGGCTGATAAGAAACACTTTTCTGTTGCAACACTCAAGAACCCTGATGTACCCGTTAGCAGTGGAACAGCATGAGTTCTTTTATCAGCAGAGAATTCAACACCAATAGTTTCTGTACAGCATGTACTGCTTCATTTTTGTAGTGTGATCTCTGTTCACTGCTTCACCCTGATGATCATTTAAAAATGTCCTAGAATTACATTTAAATTGCCAGATTCATCGTCTATTGGCTTATTTTTGTCATGCAGTGGGTAAAGACTCAACACGAAGAATCTATTTCCTGTCCGTCTCGGAAGATCCGAGACTGTCGGAACCTCGCAGCATCTCACCCTTAATCTCAGATGGAAGGCCAGTGCTGCCCTCGCCTTTAGAACGTTCTCCACGCTCCGCTGTGCACTCCGAACATAAATGTGAGTGTTCTGTGTTCTCATGTTCTGTCTGCCTCTGGGTGGGGTTTCTGTACGTCCCCTGGTTTTCTAACAAGTCCAAAGATGTGCAGTCAGACCGACTATTTCCTGTTTTCTCCAAATTAATCAGACCCCCATGGTCTACAAGGACGACCCAAGAAAGATGGGCCCCTCTCAATGTTTCTTCTTGTCATTTTCAGGGAGTTTTTCCTTGCCACAGTCACCCTCGGCTTGCTCAACAGGGGGTTTCTGTTCGTCCTGTATTTTGTAAAGTTGCTTTGAGACAATGTCTATTGTAAAAAGTGCTATAGAAATAAAGTTGACTTGACTTGACGTGGCCAAACGGACAGTTTATAAATGAATGCCGTGCCTCAATCTGATCAGTCTTATTGTTTAAAACGTAACAATAATAAAAGAGCAGACTAGATTTTGAAGAGTTTAAGAGTTAATACCATTGAGTCAACTATACATAATGGCTACCAGCCGGTCGGGTGCTTCCACACAGATGGAAGTGGCTCACATCTGCTCACAACTGGGTAACGTTTTCCAGGTGGAGGTGCCAGATGAACTTTATCACTGCTGCAGTTCTGACCTCTACTGACCGGGTCATTTTAAGATAGTGAATAATATATGGCATCACTTGACCGTCCATAGTCAATCCTGATCCGGTGATTGAACCTGTTTGTGTCCATCCTCAGCTCCACATCAGTGGAATCAGTAGAGAGAAGAAACCATCCATCCATCAATGATCTAGTTTTACCGCTGCTCTGTCCTATTTAGGGTCAATGTGGGAAACACGCTAGGTGGTTACACTAAACACCTAAACAGGTTGCTAGTTGCCAGATACAAAGAAAAAAAAACACAAATATACACACTGGATAATATCATTACTTAATATTACCATCACAGACATGAGGCGAACATGCAAACTCCTTACAGAAATCCAAGGATTACTTTACTTGGGAACAAACCCTGGACTTGATTTAAGGTGACAGTGCTAATCGCTGAGCCACCGTGTCGCCTCAGGTAGTACCTGAGTAGTTGAATATGATTAGACTGTCCAAAATGTGTTAAAAGACTTCAAATTTAAGTGATAATCCCAAAGCATTATTTTTCTAGTGGTTACTTTTCTAAATGACTGCATGAAGCATTTAAATTACGACCGTACCAGTCTTACCTTAAAACAGTAACTAGTTTCCTCTCCGTCCCAGATGGTTCGAGGCAGTGGGAACTTGCGCCGCACTCTGTATTTACCCACAGCTCCTAGAGGACGCCCTCGCTGCATCTCAGCCTCCAAGTACCGGGCCCGGAGCCAGAGCTGCTGAAGAAGCGAGTGACTGCGGGGGGAGAACATGTTCCCCTCTATAAGCTCGTATAGTTCACTGAAATGACCCTGATGGAAAGCCACTGCTGCCCTGGCCTTTAGAACGCTCTCCATGCCATGCTGTACACTCGGGTATGAGGAAGAAGAGCAGGCAGAGATGGCGGGTAGGGAGCAAAGGAAGGACGATAAGCGATCGATGCAGCCACTTTGGAGAAGAACTTCACACACACAGTCAACTTGATCTTGGGAAAATCCCATCGCCATGTCACAGCTGGAGGAAAGATGAAGTGGTTTTAGGTTTAGGTATTTAGGTATGTAGTGTGTATCACTTGGATGATGCTTGGAACAGAAGTCGGATGGGGTGAAAGATTTTAAAAATTATTTAAAACTTGTGAACTTCCAACAGGTCCTGGCATAAGTGCTATTATGTAAGGCTGGGTCAGTAAGATCAGAATAAGAACCCACAACAGAAAAACAACCATTTTATCATCTGCATTTATTATTTACATTTGTTGACCTTTATCAGATGCTTTATCCAAAGCGACTTACATTATAATGACACTATATAGTCGAAACAATGCAGGGCCTTGCAGTAACCTGGCAGTATCGGGGCTGGAACCGACAACCTTATAATTGCAATTCCAAAACCTCACTAAGCTTTTATAAAATAAATTTCTCAGACAGTAATAAAAAAAACTTTTTAAGTCTGGAAGCTAAAATATAAAACATAGATTTACTGGAAACATGTTATTATTTTCATGATCGAGGGGATTTAAATACGCAATTAAAATCCGAGGGCAGTTGTTGGGGGTAATCAGTCAAGCTGCATGCCAAAGAAGTGCTGAAGTTAATTAAGTTTTTCCTTTCAGCTCTTTAGATGTGGAAATACTTTGTGCAAAACGTTTCAGAAATACCACACAACTAAAAAGATTTAGTTTCATTCGTCAATTAGTTTCAAGTCGATGTAACATTAAAGTGACACCTATCTTAATGGTTGCTTCAGTCTAACATCAGACCATCGGTGCATGTAACATGAATGCATGTATAATAATTAATAAGTATTTATCATTTTTAGACTTAAAAGTGTCAATTCACTTGAATATTTGTGCGCACAAAGTGCAGATTTTTCATGTGGAATACAAGAGGAACCAGAGCTTAATATTAATCTTAATCTTAATTGAACAAGTACCCAAGAATTCCTGTTATTGACTCGTTCTGAGTATGCATACTATAGTAATGCATGCATTTTTATGAATACTCTATTGGTTAAATAAATCTAAAGCTGCATGAGTGAAAGTAAAATGCATGGGATGTTTTTTTTCTTTACCTTATTTTAGTCTGGACTGAAAGATGCCAATGTCTTCATAATCCTTTGCTTCAATAAATTGAGAACTTCACGAGTGAATGAGAGTCTGTGGTTACACACTTATATCTGTTCTCACCTGTACAGATCCGCCCCAGTGCAGAACACCGAGGTAACCGGAGCCCGTGCGGGTTAAAAAAACACCGACAAGCACTAACACACGCTTTGCGTTGATGCATGCACACACACACACACACACACAGTGAGAGCGAGACCTAAGCCAAACCTGTTAATCTGGGGCCTCTCCGAGAGTTCCATAATAAAATAACAAATGAAGGATCAAAACAAACACAGTAACATTTGAATGCTTTCCTATTTCCAAATCAAATGAGCATGCCGACGTTTAAGCACATTTGGTTAGTAATGAGTCCTGCCCAACATACGTGACATGTGAAGGCATGGGGGTCATTTCACTCTAAATAAGGATCTAACAAATTCTGAGAATGGTTCGGGCCAAAAGGCTGCACAGAAGTTACAGTATCTTACTGAAGCGTGTAAAAGTTTAACGTTAATTGAGCGCAGCTTAGACGTGTGTGCAAAAAACTGAAAGCAATGTCAAACATTTGAGTAATACTGCCACTACTACTACTAATCATTTCTCATTCTCATTATCAATAACACATTGTCTGTTCTGTACTAGTATGAGTGCCATGTAATAAATCAAAGTCATACTGTGTATGTTACATAAACCAAAATATCCACAAGGAATCCGACAGTCCAACAGACGAAAGGGACTCTTGGAATTTGTCTTGGATTTGTTACATGAAGTGCACATGTCACAAAACTTCATTGTCCACAGAGATGAACACCAGAGGTCAGTCAGCAACATTTCCAAATCATCAATGCCCATTCAAAGGTTTGCCCATTAAGCTTGCCCAGATCAATGGGAAAAGAAAACATTGCTCCATGTGTCTGGAAATCTTGGAATCTGTCCATTGGAATAATAATTGTGCCACCACACACGTTTAAGATTAAACTAATAAGGTGCAGCGCTTAACATGAAGTACTTTCCTTTTTAATCCATTTCGATCGGTGTGCCAAGCAAATGTGCCTCAAGTACCAACTTTGGCTTGCGTAGCTTAGGTTGCCTACCCCTGCAGTACACTATGTAACACACAAACACAATTATCACAGTCACGGTTAAAAAAATCAAATGAAGTTCTAAGTGAAATCACATGCATGTAATGTTTAGGTCGTAAAATGATTGTATCATCAGTGATGATCTGATCGACTGTGCGTCTTGTTATTGATAAGACTTGATTCATCACCATGGAGAAACTAACAAGTGTTATTGTGAAGTGGAAACATCCTGGAGTAAGAATATGTAGTAGCAGTAATATGACCACATAAATCTCTGTCATGTTCTATATAAACGACCACAATTTATAATGTTAAAGAAATCATGTGACCCAGGAGCAGGATTCTTTTCACTATGTTGCACATTGGGTTTCCTCTTGCAGTCTAAGGACATGCAGCCAGGTTAATTGGAGACACTGAAATGTTGCTGTGTGTGTGTGTGTTTGTTTGTTTCTGTACCCTACAACAGAATTCCAACCTGTGTTTAATTTCACAGTGTTTAGTGTGACTGAACTTAACTGGCCATCACAAATCCCCAACCGTGTCCATGTTTCATTTATACAGTGAATTACTTATTACCCAAGAGACCTGACAACACTAATGTGTTTGTAGATGAATCAAAGTGCCCTTGTAGTCATGTTCTAACATGTTGTAAAACCCCTTAAAGATTAGGACAAAGATTAGGTAACGTAAAATCTTTTTTTTTCTACTTAAAAAAGAGTTTATAATTATTATAAAGTAATTATTACAGAAATAGTCCATCTTGTTTCAGAACAATAATGAAGTCACACTAAATTTTTCGGTATATTTTGCTGTACACAACAAACAACAAACATTAGAAAGAAATTAGAAACACTTGTAATAATGAACGAGCAAAATGTTGATGGTGGAGACACAACCTTTAATAATTTGTCCTCCGCAGGAGCAAATTACTTTAATAAAGTCGATGTCCACCAAAATCAAATCAAACCCAGATGTTGTTTAGAGAGTAAATAAAGACGTGTCTAGATCCACAGCGTTTTGGCGCCACTGGTTTTGTTATAATACAAAGTACTACCATGAAACGTCAGAATTTATTGTACTACACGTTACATAATGCACATTTTATTTTTGAGATTTTGCAGGAAAAGTCTTCCTGCTATAACTCTTCAGGTCTTGGATATCATTGTGCTACAGAACAGGAAGCTGGTGCAGAATTTAACCTGCAGTAACCAAATGCAGCTGTGCTCCATCCAGCACAAATCAAAACACAGCAAAGAAGTTCATAATGAGACGATCCTAACAGATGTGTGTTCCACAGATGTGTGTATGGCAAGGACCCCACAGACCTCCGTACATGCAAACTTTAAACACCTGGCCCAGTTTACCTTGAAATTGAACCCTGGACCTACATGTCATAAGCTGACAGTGTTATACTACTCGTTGGACTACTTTTCACATCTTTAATACTCCCTGATGAACGAAGAGAATCAAAAGCGGTCACTGTTAAACTGTTTAGTCTAGTAATGCTACTACTTAGTTCTATTCTGTCGCTTGGTAGAAAAATATCTATTCAGACAAGCAATACAACAGGCTGTGTTGTAAAATACATTTAATACAATAAAACACATCGAGTATAAAAAATAGAATAAGTATAAAACACCACTTTAACAAAAGGTACGCCAAATTCTCATGCTAGAAATAAAACGAGTTCCTTTTTATAAAGTACATTTCAAAATCTTTGGTTTGATCAGCTGCATATTTTCCTCTGGGTTACATTATTTGATGTATTTGGCAGAGTACTATAAGCTACAATAATTACACAAAACAATCGTCAAAACAACAATCTAAAGAGACGTTCCCATTTGTTACTTACATATCGACAAACACCTCGTTTAGGCGCATAATAGAAATATGACAAAATAGTAACAGGTAATACAAAACTTTGGCAAATGAAGGCTACTTGTCTTATTTTGATTAAACATTTAGAATAAGAATCCAGAAGTGTGTGTATGTGTGTGTGTATATATATATATATATAAAGAGAGAGATAGAAATACATTGGTGGATAAAGTGTATCTAGAGATGCAGGCACACTAGCATAAACTAGGCTGCATCATAACTGATAAATGCTTTAAATACACACAAACACAAAAACAATGAAAAGGCACGTTTACGGCTGGAATAAACATAGTATACAACAAAGACAAATGCAATAAATGGTAACAGTACATAGTGTGTTAGTGTCACAATGGCACCGATAGACAGAAATAAACTCAAATAGGACGGAAGGTATTTTTAAAAAACAGTACATGACCTTTTGTTTTACAAATGTGCAAAAAAAACTTGAACCCGAAGTGACTGTGAAAGCTCTGAATTCAAGACGACTTCCATGATCTATATTTATATTTTACAATCACGCATGCAAATGCAAAAAACAACAACCCTTAATTTTTATTTCATTCACTGACAGCACTAACAGATTCCTGCTCGCTGAGAGACTGGATTCCTATTTCCTCTCGTACACCAGTGACACCATCACTCCTCGGAAGACTTTTGGAAGATTATGAAGTTAGCAACCTCTTCTCAATAAAAAGGAATAAGTAGCCGTTATTACAAACAAGTGAAGCAGAAAGAACGGAATATTGGAAAGGCACCATATTTTCTATCATCTACAAAATAACTGTACAACATAAAACCGAACAATAATAATCGGCAGTGCTATTTTGTATTTGAAAAAAGAAATTGCTGGTAGGGAAATAGGGAATGCTTACTCTTCCGGAAAAAAAAACAACCTTTGGCTTATTAATTTAATATTGTAAAATTCATATCATAGAACATTTGTAGTTTTATTTATACCAGTATTGCTCCCAATCCTACTTATAAAACCTCATAAACATGGTCATTACAGTTCAGCATCATTTGGCTAAAATGTGTAGTGTAAAATTCTTGTTCCATGTCATCTCAAATAAGCACGAAACAATCTTCATATTATGTCCGTAACTATATAATAGTTATAATTGTAATAATATTAATAGGAGGTAGCGTTTTATTTTCAGACTCGATACTCTTAACTATTGCTGTTTGACTTGCTTTAATGATTCATCTGGTTGTTAAAAATAAATTCATAAATTTGTTTTATTATTTTACTATCTCGATAAGGGCCGGATGTTTCCACATGCTAGAATCAGAACAGTTGAATCCAGTCTTAGTCTTTAATAGGATGAAAAACAAGTACCTTAAAGATGTATAGTAATATAATCTATACGAATTAAAAATGACATTTATAGCTTATTATGTTGCACCTCTAAGTATTGCATAGGTAACAGCCCTTTTTATTATTCTTTTTTGTTCTTTCGATGAGTTTCATAAATAATAATGAAAACAACAATAAGGGAAATAAAATCTGATCAAAATGATGTGATTAGGAGTTAAAAAACTGCTTCAGTCTCTAGATGTGCAATACGTGTAGGAAACAGAAACAACTCGCAAATACATGAAACAAAAAAAAATATCTACATGATGATTCTATTATGAAAATGATTTACGGTATAATTTATATTTATCAGAGAAATTTATTTATTGCTATATTATCTATTATTTGCACAATTGGGGTTCTGGTTTGGCTACAAGTAGAGTTTTAATGCTAATGCACTTCACTGTGCAGGCTATAAACAATCTGTTACGTCTTAAATACATTTCTCTATGAAGCAAGGTCGATTAATATATTGGAATAAAAACCTTAGCATTTAAATGATTGAATTCTGTTTAAATTAGTTCAGACCTCATGTGAATTGATTGAATAATATGAGCACTTTGCTTTTGTTTTAGCATTATAATGGGTTAAAACCCTTTATGCTCTCGGATCAACAGATTGTTAAATGGTGACTTTAAGTTATATATAAATCAAACTGCTACTGGACACCCATCCCTGTGGTACGATTAATGAATTAAAACATTGTGCGTCTCAGTATTTGCCGTTAATCTCGATACGTTTCCAAAACTTGAATCCTGCAAAACCTGAAATGTTTTGGGTCCAATGAAATGTGTAAGTCAGGCTATAAATCACATCTCTTGGTATTAAAATGAGGCATTTCTGAGCCTTAATCTAAAACCTGTGGAATTCATATTTGCAAAAGTTTGTGTATCTGATTCCAGATGTTTCTTCTTCCCTTTAAATGAGTGCTATGTCCATGTGGACTGAGTTTCAAGATTGTCTGAGGCCGTATTAAAAGTAGTGCAGTTATAAGCCCAAGTCGTCATCTACAGGGACGGACTGCAACTGAGTGAGAATTTTCGAGTCCCCGTTCATGTCAACATCGTCCAGATGTGAATCCCTGTCCATGTCATCGCTGGGAGGAGGGGTGCCTAATAGTAAAGACTCTCCACCTGGTAAGCCTAATAAAGTAGAGTCTTCGTGTAGATCACCTTTCCCACGTACATCGAACAGTGTGAGTCCAGTGGAGGATGACAATGGTATTGGGCTCCAAGATGGTTGAAGACTAAGTGGACCACTGGTCATACTGCTAATGGGACTAAAGGACAGTAAGCTCTCAGGACTGAGCATCTGCTGAGCTGGAAAGATACTAGTAGGTGTGGGGATAGTAGAGTCTGAGGTGTTTGGAGAGGCCACTGGAGTGGGGTTGGTCAGAGCTCCAGGTTCAGGGCTACTGTACAATGCAGGTGAGCCAGTATAAGATGTCTGGATGGGACAAGGTGACTGGACAAAGGAAGAGGAAATGGGCTGGTTCAGTGAAGAGGAAACAACTGAAGTTTGTTCTAATCCATCGCTGCTAGACGTCGTTGGAACCAAATTTTCTGGGACTGATTTGACAGGCACGCTGGCTAACTGGATGCCAGTTGGGATAGTTAGAATCAGTTTGCCATTCTGAACACTGAGGAATGGACTGCCACCCAAGACAAAATTACCTGAAAGCAAAATTAAAAGAGTGATTTAAATCAAGTCATCTTACTGATACAAAATGTAAACATGCACACGTATACACTACGTTAAAAAAAAAAAAACTTACCCGGAGAAGAAGGAGGCAGTTGAATAACCCCAGAATTAAGAAGCTGGACACTTGGGATACCTCCACCTGCAGGTACACTCTGTGGAGGTCCTACTGGGCTAATTCGAACTGGTCCTTGGGCAAAACCAAGACCTCCAGAACCAGAACTTAAAATCTGGAAAGCACCCCCAGTAGATGGGATGGTAAAAGATGGTGATGCTGGGACCATATGTGGAAAAGGGATGGTACCTGTTGGAGCTCCAGCAATGGTGGACACGGGCATTACTTGTGACAAAGGAACCAGGTGGGGCTGTCCAGCATCTTTGGGCTGAGAAACTGGCACAACTTGAGTTGGGGAGGAGACAGGAATGCCTTGTGTCTGTATCTGTTGAACGAGAGTTGAATTCAATTGTCCTGGAAGCTGAAGTGTCGTCCCATGTGAAAGCTGTGCATTGGGCACCTGCGTGACCGATGCAACTGTGGATTCAGTAAGTGATAAGGAGCCATTCTGAGGTTGGATTTGAGCAAGACTTGGACTGATTTGCACAGTCTGGCTTTGAAACTGAGGGCTGCTGCCATTCGGTAGTTGAGTAGTGATGGGAGAAACTGGAACCAGCTGTGGGCATGAACTCACATGTGTAGCTGCTGGGTGCTGCACCAATTGGGATACAGGTATTCCTTGGATGGAAGGCACCACCTGGGGCAAAGGAAGGACTTGGGTGCTCGAAACGGTGGACGATGATGCCATCTGTGCGAAGGCAGTGGTAAGGTTTAAGTGATTTTCCTGCGTGGACAGTTGTGACAAACCGTGGCTGGAAATGACTGTATTAGTTTGAGGAGCTGCTGAAGACAGAATGGTATTTTGAGTCAGTGGTAGTGAAAGTAAGGGGGTAGGATTGATTACGGTAGACGCGATGATGGATGATGGTGATATGGATGTGGGACACACTGTTTGGTTGACCTCTTCATTTCTGATTACCTCTGGAACGCTGATGAAGTCCATCGGAGAAACAGTGCTGGATGATTTAGCTCCATCCTTTAATGGGGCCGAGATTGTGCTAGTAAGGCTGGCCTGTGGGTTCAGGATCACAGTGGGAAGGCTGGTTTGTGTCTCAATTTGGGTTACGGATGGTTCACCCGGGCTAGAATCATCTCCACAGACCTTAGAAATAACCTGTGATCCATTGAGCAACAGTGGCGTGTTCTGGGTCACCGGACTTAATGTGACCGTGTGACCATCGCTCAGAGTAAGACCATTAATAATGACACCGGTTCCAGTCCCTGAAATCAAAGGGCTTCCATTCAGCAGTAGAGGGTGAGGGCTAGTAAGAAATGCTCCTGGGTTATTGAGAATAAGCTGATTGCTAGCATTGCAGGTGGTACCAGAAAAAGATATGAGGGTTGAGGATCCAGCTGCTTGTGTTGCAGGTTTGTCAGCAATGTCGTCCATATCTGCTTTACTTGCTTCATCCTCTGTGCTGTGGTTCCCATCCGATTCGCTAAAAGAAAAACAAATCATCAGAACATTCATGATAAAGTGGTATTGTTAAAAAGTGAACTATTTTAAGAAGCGCAACAACTGGGCAACTAGGGCTGACCGTAATGAATCGATTATTCGTTGGTCGACCGAAAAAATTACTAGTCGGCCAAATTCCATTGGTCGACTAGTCGCAGGGGGAAAAAAAGCTGCGTTTC
>JAOTRQ010056316.1:0-14264 GCA_028565875.1 Hoplisoma paleatum | reverse complement strand
GCGATTAATTGCGATTAATTAATTACAGACCCTGTAATTAACTCGATTAAAATTTTTAATCGAGTCCCACCACTAAAAAATACATAAAATCCCAATTTATCTTATTCAGAAATAAAATCAAATAATTTTAGTGATTAAAAAAGAACATGTGTACAAACGCTGCACATAAAACGTTCTTCAAATTTCTTTACTTTCATTTGGGATCAATAAAGAATATATCTAATATATCTATCATCTACATATTGTTATCATTGTATTATCACTTTATATTAATTGCCATACGAATGCTGATTACACTTATTCCATTCAGTTTATGGATCAAACTGGATGGATTCCAATGCCAATAACTTTGCAAACAATAAATTACTGCTCGGCTTGTAGGGTAGGATGACTGGACTTTGTGGGTGGGTGGGGTTATCTGATTGATGCTCTTGGGTAATATGCATGAGAGGGAAAAAAGAAACATTTTCCTTGCTTACAGAAATAAACAAGGGAGATGTGATAATCAATCACTGGTATTAATAACGGCAAATGGTTTTTTGCCTTTTTATTGTAAAGATGTATGGTGCATTGTATATGACAGGCAGATATTGTTTATTGTGCTAATAAAATATTGCTAAACAATGAAAAACTTGTGGAGGAAATGTTTCAAAATTGGGATAAAGGATTTTTAACATCATGTCAACAATGTTGACGATGTTATATTTGAATGCGATGTTTGCGACCAATGTTTGGTCTCCATCATATATACTGTCATACTGAGTATAAAATGTCTCTAATGGTAGAACCATACTGACTACCGTGATGTATTCCATTACCATAATATGAAGTTGAATACAACATGACAGAGCATTTTCCTACTAATATATTTATAGCCACAAATCTTATGGACGTGAGTGCATACACAGGGCGGGAAAGAGCAGAGATTTATGTTTCGAGAAGAGAAAGGAGAAGGTGGTGAGAGGGGGTCAGCTACAGAAAGATGTGTGGAGGGGTTGCTCCTCAGGAAAAGGGGTTTAAGCTGTGCGGAATGGGAGACACGAATGTTTAGATAGAAGAGAAGGAAAGCCATTCTAATTTATACTCCACTAATTTGAACCAGGGTGCCCTTTACACCTAAAATACATTTCTCCCAGCTTAGACGTAAAAGGATAAAAAATGCAAAGGAGGTCACGTGTGCATCTTTGCAAGTAAACGAGTGTTAGAAAATTGTATGAAAACATTAGGTCGAGGCTTCCAGACTTGTCAGAAAGCAAACAAGGCCACTGTCAATGCCGTCCTTGTTATCGCCTATAATGCAGCGTATGGAACAGGGTGGTCCGCATGTGTCGGGGACGTTGTCGTCATATAATCATAGGAGCAAGACCACCCTGTCTGTCATACAAACACAGCCTGAAAAGTCAGTGTGAAATGTATAAATTGTGCCATCAGAGTTGCTTTCATATTTATGTAGTCAGTGACAGATGATCTTCGTGCCAAAAAGGTGACTTAAATGATAAAATAGATTTTTACCTGTCAGACTGTCAGGGCTAAAAATAACAATCATACAGATGTCATAATGTCAGATTATAGCTATACACCAAAGTAATGAGTGAAGGATTCGGAACTGAAACTCTGGACTGTTTGTAAATAAGGCATTTTGAATACATCAGTGTGTGTATCAGTGTGTGTAGATGTTATATATTCTGTTCAGGTGAAATATACCATTCAATTTCATTTTCAGCATTTAGCTGAAGTCTAAATTTAAAACACAAATGTCAAGCCAGATCCATAAAGAACCGCTTTGGCTTCTGGTCTTTGTTCCAACCAACCCAGGAGGTCACACGATGAACTGTTTAACCGAGACCAACTAATTAAACTAGTGAAGTCACGTGTGTTCTAAGAATCCAGCAGCGATACACATCAGCATTTTTGAGGATGGGTTTGAGACCCCCTGGTCTTAAATGATTTAGAATTAGAAACGATTGGGAGAATTGTCCACAAGATGTGAGACAGAAAACCTGATTTACAATCAACATAATAATTTAATCACTAACCAAATAATTTAATGCGGTTGAGGTCAAGACTGTGTGCAGGCCAAATAAAATAATGACTAAGTTTTATTACGTATAGACGATTTTATATGTGGAATGGTTGGGTCACTGCTTTGTATTGTATATAATCACAGTGATTGCAGTCATCCAGGAAGAGATTTATTCGTGTGTGTATTAAAGTTCAACAGTCAGCTTTGGCTTTGTCTTTTGTTATATAGTTGGCTTGTATGAATTACCCCCCCCCCCCTCCTCCAACATGTGCGGTGCAGTAACGTACAGCGCAGTTTGGCTTGTTTCTACCTTTCCGGTTGGTTGTAGACTTCAGAGGCTCAGAATCTTGACTTCAGTCTGTAAGTAATTTGAGTCATCGCCCAGCCACCGGGTTCGATAAGTCTCTTACTGTGTCGTGACTCCTAGCTTATGTCAGCCGTCTCTGTGTGAGGTTGGTTAACTCAGTTCCTTCCTTCTATCTCTGTTCTGTACGCTCTGAAATTCGAAGTGTAGAATCGCTGCTAAGTGATGGGCCGTCGTTATCAATCTGCATCTATTAATGTCGAGGATATGTGTACGAATCCCGGGGGAAGTAAGGGGAGCTAGAGAAAATAGATGGATGGAGAGACGCCAAGGTCTGTAAAAAAATCAAAACATAAACTGGAATGAAAGACAGCGGGAGACGTCAGGCATGTGGTGAGCATATTGCTCACAGTTTCATTCATACCATCTCTACATATTTAGTTACTTCTTATCCTCGTTCATTGACCTTTCTTAAAATAGCCAGTTTTTCGCCAAGTTCTTTGTTCATGTAGCAAACATTTATTTTCTCCTGAGTTCTGGATGTACAACTCAACAGTCTGCACACATGAATATATTTGGTTAAATCTGCACACACACACACACACACACACACACACACACTAGCGGTTAGAATACGGACGTTTGCCCTCTTCGATTGGTGCATTTTTTGTGCCCACTGTCTATTCTAAGCAGCAGATTCAATCACTTCAAAGCAAAGTGGCCACAGTGTGTCTGTTTCTTCTTTCATTTGTCTTATGGCAAAACACACACACACACACACACACACACACACACACACTTTTGCCCTGTCCCACCCTAATGGCTTGGAGACCACAACACAAAACCAAGCACATCTGTCTGCAGACTGATTAAAAGATAATAATCCTTTCATATTGTAATCATTTTAGGCTAATATTAATAACAGATAGAAATGTTTATGTAGGCCAGATTAAGTTCCAACTCCTAAAGAAAATATTAACTACTAACGTCAGTTTTTATATCGTTGAAGCCTAAGTTTTACATATGTCGTAGAAGACTGGAGTATTGCTCTGATTCTTTTTAATGAATAAATACAACTAATAAATAATAAATAATATAAAATAATATCTGCTGTGTAGCTATGTGACGATACACTCTACCCATGATGCGATGTGATCCATGATACATAGTGCACACAAAGACAAATTATAAACGTGGTTCATATCGACCACATTTAAAGTGTCTAGTGAAATAATTTAAGAATTTTAAATGCTGTACCCAAAGTGTTGTGCTGCAATTCCTGAATCAGTGTAATTCTATAGACATTGACAACAAAACACTGTTGTTAAGTAATTAACCCTTTGTGTGACCTTGTTCACAGAACTGTCATTAAAATTGTAATGATTCTTACTTAAAATACATTTACGCTGATGCACTTGTATACTTCATTGTGACTTTTACTTTAATCCTTATTTTAACAAACTATGAATACTTTGACTTAGGTACAGATTTTGTGTATTTCAGTCACTCTGGTGGTATCGCCAAGGGAAAATGAAAGTTCTGTATGACTAAAGATTAAAGGAAGATGAGAACAATAAAGCAGGATAAATTAATTCAACCAATAGGTTTGGGCTTTGTGTTTTGCTCGTTCTCATTGGAAGTGAGACAGATCGAGCCTTTGGCTTTGCAGCAAGCATTAAAGCATTAAAGCTCAGGATGCCAGTATGGAGTGTGTGTAATGATCGTCCTTGGTTCATTCGAAATCCAAATACACGACATTCTGAAATGGTTTTCAGTCATTTTTATATTGTCAAAATAATTGATTCTGATTCATGTTTTGTTCTTTCATTATGTCAGCGCCTGTGCAAGATACTCAGAATAAAGAAAAGGCAAAATAGAAATTGCAAAACAAACAGTCCTCACTGCTTCGCAATCTTTGGGTTTTTTAATGGACCATCTTTCATCATCTCATGATGAATGCTTGTTTTCAAAGGAACCGCACTGCAAACCACCGCAGAAGGTCTGGTGTTTGTTAATTGAGCACTGCCTTTCATTTTCAACTCTTCAAGCTCTGTCTATTTCTCTCAGCCTGTTGTTTCCACGGTGCTCGAGCTGGACCGTGTCGAACCGAAATGGGATTCGAGCTGAACCGCTGCTGAGCGCTCGGGTGCACCGTCGCGCAACTTCCCCCTTCGCCTCACAACCCCCGTTAGCTTAAGGCAACGCTAACACATGTTTTGTATTTGGCCTATTTTTTTTTTTAAGTGATGCGACCAGATAATCTCACCGGACATGATGATGAGACGTTAAGTCATGCCTGGGTTGTCATTTTGGGTGTATAGATCCTAGGGTGGGGTTAGGACACTCATTTTTGGGTTTGCTTGTGTCTACTTTTGTGTCTATCCTGGTCTCTACTTACAGTTATTCATTTTAATTGTTTAATTCATCTGTCTAATCGGACTGTTTTGATGTTACTTTTAGGCACAATTGGAAAGAGTATAAAACATTGTACTCAAGTCTTACGAGTAAATTTACTAGTCTACCAAAAAATCTACTGAAGTATAAAGTAACTCAAACAAAATGAACTCATGGACTTGTAAAACTCATGTACTCATGTAAAATGAGCTTGTTTCTTTTTCTAACATAAAGGGGCGTGATGTGTAATGAAGATATAAACCTCACAATAGTTATTTTTAATTTAAATATAATCTGTCATTTAATACAGACCGCTTTATAAAACAGGGTTGCCACATCGAGAGAGATTATACGTAATTTTTAATTTATTCAACATAAAACCACTGCAGTCTGGCAACCCTATTGATGACAGCATTTCCTGTAGAGTAGAAGATGTGATTTAAAATATAAAAGTAAAATAAATCTGTTTTAAAAACAGTCTCAATTACTTTTCTCAAGTAACGTAAATAAATGTAATTAGCTACTTTCTACATCTGATTACAGACTACAAACTGCTGCCTGATGACCAAGCTGACATAAGTCTTTATGAAGTATGATTTGTCACCTTTTCCTTCTCTTACGTTTACGTAGTTGTGGGTAAAATGAAGCCATAATCCCTGCCAGATCTGTCCCATATTCTTTAGCCGTACAGTGAGATCCCAGTCTGGAGCAGACGTGTGCTTGTTTTGGCCTGACTCTCATTTATGCTCGAACCACGAAACAGGGTCCATTACAAAGAGTCGGGTCTCACGGCTACATGTTCAATCACAACCCTCGGCCGCAACTTCAAACAAGAGTCTCGCGGTACCAGCGGCACTTGTCAGTTAGTGAGGCCCATGCAATTAATCAGGCAGGGGCAGCGCTCACAGCAGAGCTAAGCCTCTGTCCTGTAGTGATTTAGTAGTAAGGCTTGTTAGTCCTCACATTAGTCTTTCTTTGAGATCTCTCAAGGCTACATTCATGGGAGGTGTGTGTGGCAAAACCACAACAGACTTTACAACGACGGTTCATGTCTTTTTCCCCCTGTCTCTCCAGGTCTCGCTGCACTGCACAGCTTAAGGACTTTGGTAACACTCATTTGTAGTTCCCCTCCTTTTTGATGTGCTCTGCCATATGACTGGGGGCAGAAGCCATTTCCATGTAATTGCCTTTCGTCTGTCAGTGGTCCTCCTGTAGGACCAGGTCTGCATTAATCCATTTTTAGTGGTACATCCCGGGCCTCTCCTATCAGGTTTCCATACATCTGGAAAAACACATCTGGCTCATCTTCTATTAGGAAAGATAGTGTAAGATCACTCAGTTTTAATGTTTCTACGAGCAATATGATGTTAAGATGTCAGTATAATGATATAATAAGGTAGCTTTATAGGGTAACATGGTCTGCATTGTTGATTCGGTATGGTTTTTATGCCAGATGCCCTACTTGTATTTATTTCTGCATCCAGTGCATTTATTTAAGTTTTATAATCCACCAACAAACCTTTATTTTATTTTACCGAATTTAAGGTGTATATTTAAAGTTGCCGTTTTGCTGCTGTTTTGTAGTGTTTTGTTCAAGGGCAGATTAAAAAATGTGCATTCCATTACAAGCAAATACTAAACCCCAGCTGGGTGGTACACAATCCACTCCTCTTCTTCCTCCTTCCTGGCAGTTGGCTAGAACACTGGTATGTTTTAAAAGAATAACATGTTACATAGTGAATCACAGACAGTGTAGTTTGGCTGTGTGCATGTGTGATTTATGTAACGTGGATAAAACAGTGACAGGTTCCTCTTTAATATATAACTCGGAGACCGACTGACTTGACACTGAAATAATTTTCCGTGTGGGGGCCAGGGATCTTGGCTGGGTGTAGATTACAATTTACAGGCCATTCTTGCCTTCATATCTAACCATCATCGTCAGTGAGGTTCAGCCAGGTTATTTCCCCTCTGTTCCAAAATCGCTGCTGTGACTTAATTTAAGTTTTGTTAGATAAATCCTCTTTATGATGAGTTTTTATTCCAAATTCGAATTCCAATACTCTAGGAATTTAAATACCGATTTTAAATGCTTAAATACACATCCACTGCAGGTTTGAAGTTGTCTGTGTCTCAGTGTGTAGTGCATACAGAGAAGCCCCCCCCCTCTCTCTCACAAACACACACACACACACACACACACACACACACACACAATGCATAAACAAATAGTTGATCAGTGCATAAAGAGTGTCAGTCTGTGTTTTTGGATATCAGTTATCAGTGTGTTGTAATGACGAAGCAATGCACCACCATACGGTTAGAGATCGATGCACATGTTCCATTATTCAAATTGCTAATTAATATAATATGAATCAATATCCACTTCAAACAATACAGAGATTTTTCATTTGATATTTTTTTATACTATAGAAATTGTAGCTGGTTTAAAAAATAAGGGTTGAAAAATCATATAATGAACCCAGTATTGTGAACTGTAACACATGAAAAGTATCGTTACAGCTTTAGTGTATGGTGCAAATCATAGTGTGCACATTGTGGTGTTTATTGTAGTAGACAAATGTCACGAGCTTCAAGAAAACTTGTCATTCTGTGTTTTTTTCTGCTTTTTGTTCTGTTTCTGTTGGCTGTTTCCAACTCACAGCAGGGTGTGATAAAAAAAATATATTGTAGTGGAATCTGCAGTCGGGCCACTGTTCTCCAGGGACAGATACCCATAATGCACTTCAGCATTTCAGCTGCAGTCTGAGGCAACACAGCTTGAGTTAATGGCGATCCACTGATGTGCACAAATCAGTTCCATGTCAGTTCCTAAGGGGCTAACATACACACACAACTTTAACATATACTGTCTGTCTGAATAATAAATCCGGAAAAATAAAAACTTGTTGCCAGTGATATGAAGCAGCAGCAGCGTAACTAGACACAAAACTGCTTCAGTAGCTGTTATAAGAAAAGTGGGAATACCAGAAAAATGCAGTGCAGGCGTTTAAAAGAGACCGCCGTATGCCCCCTTTCCCAATTTCTGTCACTTAACTTTGCATATGAAAATATTAAGACAACAGCTGTGACTAATAAACTACTAACCCACTTCCAAAAATGATATTTAATGATATGATAGTGAAGTGATGTTTGTAAATCATTTGTAAACGTGACTGAAAAGTTCATAGGGTAACATCACTGGGTACAATAAAACAAACATGAGCTGAAACCTTAGTAACTTAAAAAAGAATTTGAGGTTCCCAAAACAAATTAAAAGCCAAAAAAAGTTCATTCTCTGCAACTTAATAAGACACAAATATGTTGGATGTTTTGTTTTTTCTTTTTTTGCTGGGTTTAAGCAGCATCTTGTACGAGATGAAGAGTTGCGAGGTCTAACCACGTGCTGTAGTCTGAGTTGACCTTTTAAATTCTTTTTAAAATAAAGTTCTCAATCCTAAATAAACAAGAACATCAAATGCAATATTACTGCTGGAATGTTGTGTTTTTTTGCAGAAAAGAACCATCTCCCTTCAAATAAGTATTTATTAAGACTTAGGGAAGGGGAGCAACTACTAAAAATTGCATCATTAGTTCCCAAACTAGCCCAAAATCCCTAAAGCTATTTTTGTGCAGAATTGGTAGAACAATGATGGTCTTTAAACACAATAATACACAAGAACATGGTTTTGGATTGATAAATTATTATTATTTTTTCCATCTGAGAGTAAAAAAGAAAACATAATTGATTCACAGCACTGCAGATAACAGTTCATCGCTTGATATGTGATAGTAAATGGGAATCCCTTAATATTGAGTAACGGTATTGTGATTGCAGGTTTAGACCAGCTACACATAATGTTTTATTAACCTCAAAGTGATATACTAAATAAAGTAATATAATCAAATGTGATATAATAAAGCGAGCAGTCGGTGTATTGATTTATATTTATCAGTTTCATATCATATCATCGGAATCAGACATTTGTATAGAGCAATTAACACACAAAGAAAATATTTGATTCAATTTTTTCTCATTTTAAAGAAATCATTGTTTTATTTATATTTTCATGTATTTATACACTCATATCAATTTCCTTTCATTCTTTCCATACCTTCTCCTGCACTCCTTCCAGTCTCTCGCCTTCCTTCTGTCACCCCCCCCCCCCCCCCCCCCCCCCCCCCCCCCCCCCCCCCCCCCCCCCCCCCCCCCCTCCCCCCCCCGACTTGCTGTGTCCTCCCAAAACGACAGAATAATATTTGGACAGGTGTTTTGCTTTAAACACACAGAAGACCACACTACATCATTTCTGGGTCTCTATTTTCAGAAGGAAGATACTGAGGGGACTGTATTTCTGACCGACTCCTTCCTAACCTATAAACTGTAATCTGTGTCGAACTGCATCTGTAATCCCAGACAATACATATCTGTTTAGCACCAATTTTCCCATCATTGTAAGACTCTCCTTCTTTGTCATTCTCCGTTTGCGAGACTTTGTGGGGAGCACATCTGTAAGACAGATGTGTATCCGAGAGTAGGCCTTCTTCCCTCCCACTTTCTCCTGACTCCATGCTATTTTACTCTCAGCCGTCAGAAAAGGACCGAGCCTCCCTCGCTCCCAGGATGGACCACCCACATCTGGAGATGACTGGTTGTATTAAAGGTACAAATGAAAAAATGATGTACTTTAACTGATGGATCAAGCAGGTCATTATTTACATCACCGGCAAAACCATAAAGCTGTTCCCTTGAAAGAAAGTGCCAGAGGGAGCAAGCCAACATTTAAATCTGATTGCAGAGAGGTTAGAAAAGAAATTTACATTTAAATTTACATCTCAGCATAGAGGTACTTATTGAGAGAGCAGAATAGACTTTATTCTCATTATTAACTGGTACTAGAATTGAAGCAGTATAGAAAAAGGCGATATGCCTATTAAAATAAAATAAAATATTAAATACATGTTTGGATGTGTATACACTTTTTAAAGTTTAGTTTGAGTTTAGTGTGTGTGTGTGTGTGTGTGTGTGTGTGTGTGTGTGTGTGTGTGTGTGTGTGTGTGTGTGTGTGTGTACAGCACAAATATATTTACTAAGTTCTATTTTGCTTGTCAGTGCTTCTGTAATTGTTCGATATTAAATACACCACAACGTTATCCATGAACTGTAACCAACTTAAAAACACATGACCTATTGCTGATCTGCTCGTTAGGCCAAAAAACCTTCATAAATTAAAAACCATTTCACCCACAGACTTTTAAAATATTATTTTATTAGCTACTTTATATCTTTGTGAATGTAGAATTACCAGCTGTGGCTTCTTTCTTGCTGTTACACTTTGGCAAGCCCTTGTAATTCCGGTTGGTGGTGGACATATTTTACCACAGCAATATTTTACCACAGCAGATTTTGGTTTGAATGTGCAATTTATTTTCTCAAAATCATTTAATCTAACAATAAATAGGCCTAAGAAAAATCACTAAACTGTAGGCCTCCTGAGGAGAACAGTTTTAAAAATTCAATGAATATGAATAGATTCCTGTTTAAACATTTTAATCTGTAATATCACTAAAGCTTACTTTTTATTTTGCATAACTTATTTAACTGTTCAACTAAAAATTGATGTACAGGTAAATTTATTTCAATACAGAAGGAACCAAGTTTATTCGGTTCAAATCAAAGAATGTAAACAAGTGGCTTTTTTCTCCTGTACTGGCTGGATGTAGGAACGTCATGTACCGCTAGATGTCGCTCAATTACTTTCAGCTAATAAGAAAACTAAAGGTGTTATTTTTAAACCAAAACACTTTTAACAACCGTAAAATATTAATGCTAAATAAAAATACATTCCATACAAGCCATAATAATGTGCTATAGAAAAAAAACTGTTTTACCAGATTAATTATAGTAGGTTTCATACTGCAAATAAATCTGTAATTATGTGCTTCATGTTATATTATAAAAGTCGAGAGCCTAAAGAGCACATTTAAATCATTTAATTAATCATTCTTTCTCTCCTTTCCTCTGTCTTGTTGTGGGTTTAATTTGTATATTTTCGTTTAATTGCTGATAGCCGATCAACATTTTTTATAGAACAACAGCGCCACTTGGTGGCCTGATTTCCCAGCTTAATTTAGTAAAATACTTTTACAAATAAGACTCATTAGTTAACTTGTAATTTGACGATTATTTACAAACTACTCAGTTCACTTTAAATTCAAATTATAAATTATTCAAATTATAAAATCCGAGTGTTTATATTTGTTTATAGATTTCCTACAGCTTGCTAAATAAATGAAATAAACTCCAGTGCTTTGGCTCATACATGAGACAAAAAAATTGATCAAAAATAGAATTAAAATATTGTGTGCAGTTGGGTCAAAACTTAACGTAGTAATTCTTTGAAATGTTTCCCTGTTGTTGTGTAAAATCTATTATATATATATATATTGCTTTAGGGCCAGATTTTATAGTTGTACAGGAAGTGACCTAGTTTCTATTTAAAAACAAAGGCCACCATTTATAAAAATATGAATATTAAATGTTGGAATTTGTCTGTTTGGGGACTTACATACGCTGTTTAAACACTATGTACAGAGACGAAAAAGTTCTTTCTTACTTATTTACCTACTGTATTACTTTTATTTTTCATTCTTACTATTTAACTTTTACTTGTGTGTAATTTGAAGCTACTGGGACCTCAATTTCCCCGAGGGAACCACCCAAAGGGATAAATAAAGTTCTATATCTCTATGTATCCAAGAAACAACTCACTGTGTTTCAACGCATCAATTTACATTTAAAAGAAATGTTTTATTAAGAAAAGTATTCATACTAGTTAGATCTCCCAAGTTGTGTTCAGGTGAATCTTGTTTGCTACAGTAATTATTCTTCAGATGTAACACAGAACACATGGTAGTGGAAACTTTATGCTGTTGGGAGGACTGACGGACTGGCTGACGGAGACGACCGAATTCATCCAGGTTTGTGCATGTATACTTAGACTGGTGCAATGGTTCACATTTGAACATCCAAAACATCACGAGCAGTTTTGAGGGTCTTTTGATGTCCTTGAGTGGTTAAAGTACAGATCAAACATACATGGCAGTTCACAAACACCATCCAACTTCATGGAGCTTGAAAGGATTGGACATGAAGACTGGCATAAATTGCCTGAATCCAGATGCACAAAGCTTATAGAGACATATACAAGAAGCTTAATATCTTTAATAGCTCACAAAAGATATTCAACAAAGAATGGAATAAAAGTTTTATGTTAATTACCGAAAATTGAAAACATGTATAGCCACCAGTGAAGTTTACAGACATTTTATTGTGTTGACACTCCTCCAGAACATCTTTTCATGTTTCTGATTTTAGTGTATGTAGAGAACCCCTTGAACAAATACATATGTGTGTGTTTTAAATAGCCATGCCTAAATGTTAGTCTTTCCAGCAAAATAGAGTGTACATTTCTCACTGTGCCCAGCAGGTGCTTGTAGATATAATGTAACCAAAGAGCCTCTTTATGTTTTGAGGTTTGAATGTTTTACTGCGGCAAGGTTATTCATGGAATTCTGGGATGTCCAGTGGATCAGGTTTCTTGGAAATTTCTAACATATAATGAATATTTTTTTGTATTTCTATGAGTGCAATATATGTATAATTTCAATGTGTTTGCATAAAATAGCAATTTACAAAACTAATAAGAATCATTTTGACCATTGGGTTAAATGTAGTAACAGTTGCCCAGATTTATATGACGAATATTATTTTGTCTTAGTTTTATGCTTCCTCCTTTCAACCTCAGTAGCAACAGTGCCCACAGTGGCACCCATTGCACCCCCAAAAAACAGTCCTACAATTGATCCTAGTAGACTGGTGCCTCTTATCTGGGTGGGCAGCCACAGCACCAATCCAACTATTGTGTCCCAAATCCAGTGAAAGAAGGTTTGAGGAGGATCCGGCGGACCTATACTGAAGTCTTCTTCCTGTTCCAGATTATCAGTGCTCTCTGGTTGTTCATCATTATCTTCAATTGCTGAAACTTCATCCTGCCCATCATTTCTTCTCTTTAGAATTTGAGCTGATAAGTTTTGCACTTCACTTGCTTCAACTCCTTTTTCTTTGCTCCCGCTATGCAGGGGTGGAGGGCAGGTGTAAAATTCGGTACCACTACTTTTTACCATCTCCTCTACCTTTTCCAGCAATTCCATCACACTCTTTGGCACATCTTTCTCCTCCTCTTGTGTTTCTGGTAAGCACTTAACGACATGATATCTTCCCTCACACCTTGCCAGCAGCTCTTTTAAGTCCTCCCGCTCAGATTTAAGGTACTCCTGCAGTGTTAACCCCCCTGACAGCATGTCTGTGTGAGTAAACAAAACCATGGTGTGTTTCTTGACAGATTCAGATCCAAATACCAACTCTAAAGCATCTAGAGTCTGCAGGTCCAGCTCGTTTTGTGGTTGGACGCAGAGCAGAAAAGCATGGGGTCCTGGAGCTGCCAAAGATATACAGAGAGATATCTGTCTTTGGACTTCTGCTGGTGGGCTCTCCGAGAAGAAAAAGTCTGGGGTATCCACCACAGTCACCTGAGTTTAACACAATGTTATTAGTTATTATTTATACATAGCATGGAGTCTTTTTGAATAAATGAATAAATCATTGTGCTCAACCATATGTTATTATTTTGTTTAGCCTCATCTCCAGGGCTATTGTAAAAATATATCTTTTTACAAAAAAAGGTGCAGTTTGATATTTCTTTCCAATTTATAAATATCAACCAGTGGGGTTATAATGCATACCTAATAAATTGCTTGTTAAGTGTTTCACATGAATGAAATGTTAATAAAAGATGTTAAATACGAATGTCAAAAACAGCAAGTGATACTAATGTAAAAATATAAAATAAACTAACCTGTCTCCCTGCAACATTTGCACTCCTTTTTTCACACCGAACAGTAACGGGCTTTGCCAACGGAGAACTTCGAGTTTCAAATGCAGAACAGCCGAGGATGGCATTACCCAAGCTGCCCTTCCCTGTCCCTCCCCAGCCCAGCAGCACCAGCCTTAGCTTGCATTCTAGAAGACAGTATGTTTGTTAGTTAAACTATTCTCTTGTACAGCATGGTCTATGCCTGTAAAGTTTTAAACTTAAAGACTGTACCGTTGATTATACATTTCCCGGACACTGTGACTACTACATCCAAGTCTACTGGAGAAGTAGTAGGATTTTCCACTGCACACCAGTGTTGAGAGAGAACTACATGAACTGGGTGCCACCCTAACCACTAGTGTGAACCAATTATTCCATACTAGTGCATTTCTCAAGCATGGATTAATAGGAGGGTTGTGTCAGGAAAGGCATCCGGCATTTAAACTGTGCCGAAGCAATAGTCACAGTCTGATGTGGCGACACCTAATAGGAGCAGCCGAAAAAAACTCATTTTTTTTTATATATATACTTTTATTAATCCCCGAGGGGAAATTGCAGGTTTTTCGCATATCCCAACTTGTCTGGAAGTTGGGGTCAGAGCGCAGGG
>JAOTRQ010056305.1:0-14266 GCA_028565875.1 Hoplisoma paleatum | reverse complement strand
TATAATTTCTCATTTATTTTGCATCAATCAGTCATATCATTATGACCACATTTCTTATATTGTGACCGTTTCATGTCATGGACATGAACTAAAGTTTGAAACACGACGTTAAAATGCTCAATTAATAAATAAATAAATAATCTCAGTGTCACATATATGGACCACTTTTGATAGTTACTGACCACTACAGATTGGAAACACCTTACAAGCTGCAGAGTTGTAGTCTAGCAATTATAATTTGGCCTGCAGAAATTGTTAGGATGGTTTTGAACACGTCAACGTTAAGGATGAAATGTTCACTCGTGCCCAATATATCCTACCCACTAGCATGTCCTGTGAAGAGATAATCAGTGTTATTCACGTTACTTGTCAGTGGTCATAATATTATGTCTGGTTGGTGTATGAATAGGTTTGGGCCAAACCTATTCCAACAAGTTGTGCAAAATTATAATTACTTGTTAAAACCTCTTAGTTATATTTGTTGTCAAAGTGGCAAAGTGTACTAAACAAGGTAGACATGTTTAATATTTTTTTCTATATGGTTACATAAATTATATTACATAGTTATATTAATTATATCATAAAAATTATCAAATCTGTTTGCATGGTTATGACACTGTAGATGCCTATGTGTATTTATGTGAATTATAAAACATGGTTAGCAAGGAAGTGTAAATGGTAATTGCTACTCTGTCATCAGAGAGGAAAGGTACTGTAATGTGACCTTCATCCCAATGCTGCTATTTTAAAGCTGAACCCTTCGTCTCCGAGTTAAACATTCACATTTGTCAAGGACGAATAAATAGGTTTTTGCTTGGAAATGAATGAATGTTTGTTTGTTTGTTTGTTTTTGGTAGGAAGTGCAGGTACACATGAAAATAAAAATGATGATTTAAAATTTGTATGAAGAATAAATGCTAATGTGATCTTAAGATTTTAAAATACATAAATTAGTGAAATACACCAACAAACAGTATAAATGTGCTAAGGGGCTTTATTGTTGGTGTAATGGCGGACATAAAGATCTGAGATAGATTAATGTGGGTACAGAATGCTATGTAGTCTTCTTTAAGGAACAGGCAGGTCGAATGACACTGAGCTCAGCACTTGGGCATGAACAGCTGAGCAGAGCACAAGATGTAGGGGGACTAATTTGGGAAAGTTCTCACTCACACTAGTCTCCTTATCAAGGAGTCGTGAAGAGTAGTGTACATAAACAAAAGTCTATGTCTAAGATACTGATGAAGTTTATTCTTATGTCATTTTATCAGTTTATTCATGGCAGTAAGATCTGTTGGATGATTTGTTAAACAGATTATTCAAGTGAAGATTTTAATTATAATTTTAAAAACGTTATTGTTTTTTGTACTACAAATATATTGTACTACAAATGTACTCTTGTTTGTTTTTCTTCAGCCATATTACCATTTGATTTAAGTCACCAGACCTCATTTCATTGACACAGTGTTTTTTGCTGAATGCCCTTCCTCGTGAAATACTCATATTTATCCAGGCTTGTGACCCAAACAACAATGTTTTGTGTATCCAACAATGTTTGGATATGGTGGCGGTCAACTAACCAGCAACACCAAGATTTAAACAGGGAGTTAGACAAATATCCTAACGTTTGCTAAAACATCATTTTAGAAAGACTGAGGGAATGCAAAAGATGTACAAGATGACCTGATGATGGCTGGAGCAAATGTGATAGTGGTAATTTTAGTGCTAGGTGTTTAGTGTTAGTGTTAAGACCACTAAACAACCAAACTAGATGACAGCAAAACACATGCCACATTTAAACAATAAGAACATGAAGTGCCAACTGAAATATACCAGTAGAAATTCAGATGGGTTGTTTTTTGTTTGTTTGTTTGGTTAGGTTTTAATAACAGGCAAACTAAAGGTTTATATTTTGTAATGTATCTGAGCTATTGATCATTCGTATTTGCTTAGGTTGCAGGGCCAAACACAGTAGATACAGTGTAGCCTAGTGCGTAGAGTGTTGGGCTGTGAACCCAAAGGTTGGGGGTTCAAATCTGCTCTGCTACACTCGCTACACTGCCGGGACCCTTAACCCTGTTTGCTCCAGGGGCGCTGTACATTGGCTGACCCTGCACTCTGACCCCATCTTCCAGAAAAGTTGGGATATGTGAAGAGAAACATTTCATTGTACTGTATATGTGTAATGACAAATAAAAATTTAATTTTGAGATAGATTATCTAAACAAGGTTTTGATTAAGTCTAGCCCCAGAAAAGATTTGAGAAGCTAATTAGCAGTATGACTCCTTACAGACAATGAATGAAAGATGGGTTTAAGCCTACATACCCAAAATGCTTGTAAAAATGCTGCACCCATTTTGCTAGCTGTGCCACTATGATCAGCTGGTATTGCACATGTAACATAATCTATATTAAATTGCAGAGCAGACACTTTTAAAGCCTAACATTCAACAGCTGACAATCATATTTTATGTGAATTATTATTTTTGCATGAGAATTTGACAAACTAAGGCTTAATTTTTCCTGCATTCCTGCATGTGACCATTTTTCATTATGTTCATGTTTATGTTGTGTATTATTCATGAAACTAATGCTGAACTGCCGCTATTTGACATTAATTGCCACCCGCTGATTGAAATACTCCACATAAAGCTTTAATTACTTTAGGATGGTGAGGCAGTGAATTCCAGCATTGCTCTCCACAAAGTAATTTCCAGAAGAAATGTCAAGAAGAATGGCATCCTTGAACCTGTCATAAATCAGAACAAAATGAGAACCGTTGTTCCATTCACGTCAGTTTATATTTCAGCACACATATCAATACATTTAAACAAATGTAAAATATTCATTATATTTTAAACACATTTAATGCACACCTTCTTTTAGTAGTATTATCCAAATGTTTAACATCTGATTTAACATTGAACAAATACACACTACGAAAAGGAACTAGACAATATTAGCAGCTGCCACTTCTCCTTATATTCTTTCTTGGTCAGGTTACGACAAAATGTCTTATGCCAAAAATAGACATGCAGCACACCAAAAGCACATTATATGACTTAGATTTTACTATAGAAAGCTATCAACAAACTTACATTGCTGCTCTGGTTTATACCTTTATCTTTTCTTAAATAGTAGAACTAGGTTTTTTCACGTGTTTCAGGTCATGTGATAAATCTTTTTGGGCATTATTCACTGGACTTGATATGTTTAAAGCCCTATGGTGTGGTTTTTAGCTTATTAAGGCTAAGATCCAAGATTCAAATCTAAGTAGTGCGATTGGCCGGTCAGACATGAATAGCTCGCACAACATTTAAACATATTGTCTGGAAAGCTATACGGAAAAAAACGTACCAAATAAAATCCGCAGAATATAATTAATAAATTAAGAAAGACTGTTTGTACTGTAAAGTATAGCTATTTCTGTGATGGTTATGGGATTGCAGTTGAATAAATATTACAAATAGTTATAGCAACTTCTTGCACTTCGAAGTACAATTCTTTTTACAGCTGAGCTTTGGAAGATAATTCACTAGACAAACAAGTGAAACTGCATTATTTTTGTTCTTTATTCTTTAAATTTGTATGGGTTGTTATTTATAAGATAGTAACAAAGTTATCCAACACCCGTGTAACTTTTTAACATTGTAACTAGATTTAATTGGTTATTAAAACAGTTACCAGGTTTAAAACTAAGTCAAGTTCATTTCTAGTAATGTCTTTGCTAATGACTAACAAAGAATGGCAAATAATAGATCATGTTTCATTGTTTAGTCAGTAGGATAGTTGATATATGTGTTTATAGTTTTAAGTGAATTTTAAACATTTGTTTTTGATGAAGACTTACCAATTGACATGTGGGGTTGGATACCCCTCAACAGTGCAGAAAAGCTTTATAGGGGTGTTCTCAAATACAGTGTGTGATCTGAGCCTAGTCACAAACTTGGGGCCCCTGATCATAGATGACTCACGGATGTACTTTTCTGGAATTTTCTTTTCCACCTGGAAAATAAAAAAAGATTGTTAGTATCATCATCCTTATTTTGTTGTATTTGTACCACTAGGAAAACTAATAATTAGCCGTAAATTCACATTACCTAGAATATGTATTTTATTATCAGTACTTTTGTAACTGTCCTGCGAGATTTGTTTACATATATTACAATGTGCATAATAAAGTATTTACATTCAAAATATGAGAGAAACCTGTAAAATTGTAATCTTAAGATAAAGCAATTGCAGATGTTGTTTTTGACTCATTTAAATAGAGGTCTTAGGAAACTATATATAGGCTTAGCAAAAGTGTTTCATATTAGGTGTAGCTTTAAAATTATTGATTGTTCAAGTTGTTGAGTTGGTTACCAGCAAGACTCCAGAGTACCACCTCCATAATCTAGTTTCTCCCTTGTCAGCTTACCATAAACATTTTTACTGTCCTGCAAAAATACCCATCCAGCCATGCTACTGGTGTCTATAAAGTGATACAGTTGTCCAATCTATATTTTACCTAAACTTTGTACATTATGTAATAGCATGTTAGTTACTTGTCTTTATTATAAAGTTTTTTTGGTTTACTCATACATAGAACTGAACTGTGTCTTTAACAAACACAATGTACCAATATGATTACATTTGTAACTCAACCCTTTGGTCCAACTATCATATACCCTGTGGGCATGGTGGTTGTGTGTAACTGTATATAAGTTAAACACATCTATCTTTTCAAAAGCCTTGACATCTTAAGTTAAGGATTAAAGTAAGTATTTACTTCTTGCCACAGAGTTACAACTTGTGGTCAATTACTCAGATCAGAACAATTGCAGGCTTAATTATAGAGATGGCTGCATGTTTACATGTGTAAAGTGTGATATAATTGTATATGTCAAGCAGACATTCGGTGTAGTAGAAACCGTTACAGTTGATTGCATGATTTTATGATGTAATGTGTATCTTTAAATATTAATAAAATAATCTTACCACATTTCTGATGTTCTTTGTTGTTTTATATTCGTATTTCACTTCTTCAAATTCAGAGCTAAATGTAGACATTTACATCATTTAGATTCAATTTAGTGTTTATACTGTATGGCCTAAGAAATAATCAACTTCAGGTGTTGTCAAGTACTTTAAATATTTCTGAATTTATGGCATTTTAGAGATTTTTATATCTAATTCTTTCCAAAATGCTATCTATTTAGGAATTCCAATACAGTCAAATATTGTATTATACTTTGTAAAATGTATTTAAAACAAACCAAACAAAGCAGTATTTATTTTAAGTGGTCGTGTTTTTCAAAAATCAGAGTAGCATGATCGTTTCATTTAAAATGCTATCTTTCACATGTTATTTTTTTTTATTTTTTTATTTTTTTTATTTTATATACTTTATTAATCCCCATTAACATTATTGTGATGTGATGTGACGCTGAGGCTTATTTGATTTTATAGCTCCAAGGGCAGTGGGTTCAGCAAAGATCTTGGAGTGGAATGATTCTGATTGTGATCTCCCACATATAAAATCTTATTCTTCTGTTTTACTTTCCTAATGTGTAATGTTTTAAAACATGATCAAATTGAATTGTATTTGAGCATCTCAGCAGTTTTTGAGTATGTAGAATGCATACCATTTGTTTTTTTAAACACTAAATTCCATGTTCTGTACTTTTCTTAAAGAATATTGAGAAATTAAGTTAGTGGTATAACTAGCTTTCATGTTTTACTTTTTCTCCTATGTAACTCATTTTTTCAGTCCACCATTTTATGGTACATTAAACCACTTTGGTTACTGCAAAGGAAGAAAATGGGCACACTGCTATTGCTACAGCAGCTACTATGCCCAGTCCTTAAAAGGAAGAAACGTTCCAATCTGTCTTGTGTTGTTGATTTGTTTGTTCTGACACAATATACACTATACAATTGAATATCATCATTCCCCCTGTACTGTATTGTCAAAACATTGTGGACACGTCATCTTTGGCTTGTTACTTGTCTACCAGGTTGCCACAACTGGTCCCTAAAAACAAGACCCTAAATCTAAATCGATTTTACTGTATTTGGTCAAAAATGTGTCGTGTTTAATTAAAGACATCCATTAATTGTCTATGTAAATATAATAATAGTATCAGATTTGTGAATTACTCTTTATTCAGCAATTTAAAATAATTTTTATATGAATTAATATTTCTTACCTGGAATATTGTTTTACCACAAATTTTGACTCTTTACTACGGTAGTCGTGAGCAAAGTGTTTGTGTCTCACGACAGCTGCAGCCATGTTTGACTACCAGAAAAGAACCTATGAATGAAAAACATAAGCCTTTTTTTATAATGATAAAATAAGCAAGAATAATACAAATCCATTTGAGGTTTTTGTAGTGGATGGGATTTCAATGTTACAGAAGGCATTACAAAAGAGAACTGTAGCTCAAAGAGAACCCCAGCATTAAAGAAAAAAAATAAAATAGAAAGTGTTGATGAAAGATCAGCATGGATATTAAAGTGCGCTCTGATGTAGATCAGACCATGATCTGCGTGAAGAAATCCCATTAATTAAACAGATTTTTGTGTTCATTAAAGCTTTTATAGCTTCCATAATTAAGTACATTATCATCAGTTAGATCATGCCAGAGTTATTGATGCTGTGTCTTGCTTCATTGATTCAATATGTGTGATTTTATTTGCTCGCTTTTGATAAATTATGTCATCTTTGTTAGATTTCAGATAAGTTGGCACAGTTTATCTTTACCATACTCGTTCTAATTCTAAAGCTTACTGAATATTAGATTATTAGTTTTGGTTATCCAGCTAAGCATGATTTATTGATCTAGTAAATACAATTTCTGTGTCTATATTTTAATTTAAAAAAAAAGCATTACCATGAAAACTGGTGATTATTTGCTGGTGATTATAATCATATACTATATCATTTTACATTAACATTTTGTCTTAAATATTTTGGTCACTGGGGTAAACTACATTTTTTTCCTAGGTCCCTCTCTAATGTTTTTGTATCTTGGACTAGTTTCATTTAAGATGTCATTTCAGAAGCCAGTAAGGGCCAGAGAATATAAAATAAAATAACAACAATTCTCACAAACAAGTCTTTTTTGTGGCAACAAGATGCTGCTCCCACCAAGGAGGCAGGACAGGCGACAATAACACCTGTATTATTAGTAAAAAATATAATTAAATTGATTTATGTGTATATAATTGTTCTGTTTATCAATCACGGACAGTAATTGGAAATCAATTTTCTAATTCTGTTCTTATCATTTCAGGTGAGTGTTTTATGATTATTGTGGTTTGTGAAATGAAAAAAAGTTTGAAAGTTTGATGGCGTGAGCAGAAAAATAAGAACTCTTGATAGTTATGTTTAGACTATAGAAAGTTTAGAAGCTGTTCTTAATCAGATTGTTTAAGTTCAATCCGCTATATATTAAAAGAACTTTACTTAATTTGCAACACCTTTCATCAACTAATCAGATTCTTAAACGCATCAGAAGTTAGAACATAAAGAACTATAAATATGGGCATAGCTAATAGCTGCACATTTTGAAATTAATAAACAGTTCAAAAATTATATCATAGACTGCTATTCTGGTTACATGATTAAATGAATTAATATAAGAAATAAAAACAATACACTGCTAAGTAGAAGGCATTTTATTACTGTACATAAGTTTATTTTCCCTGTCCATTTATTTTGTCATGCTTTAAAATATGTATATTGTAACAATTGTAAATTTGCTTTTTCATACACTTTGCATGTCCCCTGAACTGCATCCAACCAGCAGCCACTTTCTATATCTTGCCAACATTGGGCCCCCACACAGAGCTGTACAGCATAAACATGATAAGTCTGATATGGTGCACACACAAACTTGCATCTGTATCCCAGAGTTTGCATATCTTTGCGAGTAAAAAATCTTTAAAACTTTCCTTCCTTCAATAGTTTTCTGAAATAATCTTCTTGGATTCAAACTTGCAAGTTGAAACATTGCAGTGTTGTTCTTGCTTGATATCCCTGTGTCACTAAAGCACCCCTCACCAACAAAAAGCCTATAATGAACCCAAAGGCTTATATGTTCTTTTAAAAACTGCTCTTGTAAAGCTTTGACTTCAGCTGTACATGCTAAAACTTATGATGTAAGTTTGAATACAGTAGTTTTAATCTCCAAATATGGCATAATTGTGACATACTCCAGAATTATTTTTGTAAAACATGCTTGTATTTTTAAAGAATTATATTCACATCTACAGCGAAGAACTTGCATGCCCAAAATACCTTGTTTAAACAAAGTTTAATATAAAGAATTCAAATTAATTTGAAATTCAATATATTGTAGGTTGTAACTGAAGAATAGGAACTTTGTATATAAAATAATTGGAGATTAAATTAGTATGTTATGGGAAATGTCATAGAAAAAGTAAAATAATATTAAAATAATATCTTGTATAATCTGTTTTGGTATAATTGTACAGTGTAGTATTATCTCTGGGCAGTTAGCAGCAAATCTAATAGGAAAGTAAATTTCCCTAATAGGTCCATTAGGATCTCAGAATTCCATCATGATCATAATCCTAATGGTGATCACTATCATTAGCATTGAAGTGCATGAAGTAATAAACCAAGGACAGCGCAGTGTGTTTTCGGAGCTTTGCAGGGTATAGTATAAAAAATGTTAACATTTTTTTTGTTAATCATAACTTTAATAGTTTTAATTGAAGTGCAGAAGCATTAAATTACATGCATATTTTGCACACTTACCCAGGCAAAGAGAAGAGCAGGACTTAACACACATACATCAGGCTCAAGTCGCCTGGGAGTCAGTTGCTGATGAAAACAAAACTGCTCATTCCCCCACTCAGAGCACACCACCTCCCTGTACACCATTTATGGACAGGCAAGAAGGTATATATATATAGCATTTAATCTTACTTTCCACCATCATTTCTTTCAGACAAAGTGGTATAAAGAAAGATCTTTACAAAAATTTATAGTTACAGTTCAAATAAGAAAAGAAGTCACTTATCTTAGGGCAAAGCTTGTGTGAATTTAAATGGTGCTGTATGCCAGAAAATAAAAACAATGATTTGTGAACCTGAATAAACAACATTTCTTGTTTATGTTCACATTCTAATTTGTACATATTGTTTTTTTGGGGACAAGAAAAGAAAATGTAATCTATTTTAGCAAAATCTACGTATCCCATAAATGTTATTTAAGAACTGGGAAGTCTAGGTTTAGTTAGTGTCATTGTCCCCCAGAAAGTACATGGAAGCAGCCATCTTTTAATTTTATTTGGCACACCATTAAGCCAAACCTCTTACTTGCAAACCATGATAAACACAAATATATCACTAGACATTGTGCTCCAGACCATTAGTTCACTGATATTTGTTATCTGCAATCAGAGAATACTGGTGTATTCTGTATGTATTTAAATATTGTTAGCTTTTTGCTATTGTATTGAATGTAATACTTTTAAACTTTAGAGATTTTAAACTATTTGATTATACTCAACATTAGCATGTTTCTCTGCAGGAATATCCTTCTGTAATCTTAAATTGGTTCCTTAATATGACCTAGTAAAGTCACTGACATTGGCAAGCTCTATTTTTGTCAGCAGATTAAGTTTACAGATGCAGTACGGGTGACAGCCATGTCACTAAAGGCTCTGACTCCTTAAACATATCCATGTTACATTGATACTCCTCTATATTTGAACTGATACACACTGTATACAGTAGTAATACTACATTTCTAACTATCGAATATCACAGTACACAACATCCAGATAATTAGATTTAAAATTTAAGCTCTAAAGCCAGAATAGACTCCACTATCAACTCATTTGCACAATCATACGTCACTTTTACAGTTTGCTGTTAGCACATGCTGTATTTATACTGGGTAGTATGATAATTCGTTTGCTTGTAAGAAATGTATTTTAATAAATCATAAAATGACCCTGATATGTCATATTAATTTCAAATACTAAAATCATTGACAGTATAAATTCAGTCAGATTATTCACTACAGGGCATGCAAATAATGCTTAAAATGTATTTTTGGAAGTGAATAACAACTGTTTTATATTATTAAGCATTTGCATGCCCAGTTCCAAATCCATTGAAGAAAAATAAGAAGGTGTGAATATGAGCCCAGCAGCCCACACAATATGAGAAACATTTCTGATCACAACTAAGATTTTTAAAACAATATATTTCATTTGTAGTCCTCATTCATGCCATATTCACTATTGAATTGCTAGCTATTCAATTCACTATTGAAACATGAATGTGTTGACACCAAATGCATAGTAGTAGAAGCACTAGATAGAATATAGTACAGAATCGTATAGCATTTGGTATACTGTTCACTATTACTATGTTTGTTAGTGGTCTGAATAAAGCTGAATGCTACCCTCCGACAGCCAAACATTTTAGTACTAAAACACGGACATAAATTAGCCTGGAATATATATTTTCTGTGGCAAATTTATTTGTTTTTACAGATTTGGTTGTTTTGTCATGGTAGCTCCTTGTATTAGCTGATCTTGCTGGTTCTGGCTACATCTAGTCTGGGGGTGAAGGTAGAATACCACATTCTACAGTATTTTGTATGTGATTGCAGTACCAGTTTTGACCACAATCTTAAATACTGCTCCTATTACTGATCTCACAATTCTGTTGTGTTCCACAATGTGTCAGATGCTGTTGTATGTAGGTAAATTATTATTTTATTATTCAAATTTTGTCATTACACATATACAGATGTACAGTACAATGAAATGTTTCTCTTCGCATTTCCCAACTTGTCTGGAAGTTGGGGGTCAGAGCGCAGGATCAGCCAACATACAGCACCCCTGGAGCAGACAGGGTTAAGGATCTCGCTCAAGGACCCAACAGTGGCTGTGCAGAACCCCCAACCTTTGGGTTCACAGCCCAACGCTCTACCCACTAGGTTACACTGTGCTAGACAAATAGCAGCTGAATACCTTTATGACATGTCCCATGTGACAAAACGTCACCTTTGATCTGAGCAAACATTCATGTGCTATTTTGAGTTTTTTAAATATTATCTTTCATTGACTAATTTTTACCAATAAGTTCACACACTCTGATCTAAAACAACTTTAAAGTAGAAATGGTAGAAATTAGTTAGAATTTGTCAGGTCCACGCTACCCTGTAGGGTGGACTTTACATGTTTAGAACTGTAGAATAATTTCTTCACCCTGTTCCTTTTACACACAGGAATTATTTCTTTGCATTTAACACAGTCCGTGGGGTGAAACACACATTTACTATAGACACAGCACCCGGGGACCAGTTAGGGTTTAGGTGTCTTGCTAAAGGGCACTTCAAGGCAAGGCAAGTTTATTTGTATGGCGCCTTTCATAAGTAATGATAATTCAGAGTGCTTAATATAAGAAAATCACATTTAAAATCCTTTAAAGATTCCTGAGATCTGTAACTTCAGAAAGGCTTGTTTCAAACACTTAAAAATAAAAGCTTTAAAGGTTAATGAACAAAATAAAATATCACTTCAGTCGTGGCCTGTGGACTCTCGGAAACAAAACGGCAACCTTCCAATCAGCATCCCAGTTCTCTGACCACCATGTCATGGCCACTGAAGATGAGTTTAACTTTGCAACTGTTTAATAATAATGTTTAATAATCAACTGTTTAATTTTAAATGTATTTGGTTTTTCAGTTAATGAAAGAATATGAAGTGCGACCAGATCCTTCAGGAAAAACTGTGAAGCCGATCACGAGAACACTGCTTGTTCCAGCAACATCCATTGACCTTCAGTTCATTAGCAGGGTGGTAGAATGAAGGAGATAAACCAAACACACATTTTGGCTGTGTAACAAAACACACATGTGTCAACAAGCTAACAAACATGCTAACATTGGTAATGAGCAATGCAACTGCTACCACCTACAGTACATATTGTATAAAAGAAAACAATTACTAAACATTGATTAACTACATCATAAATTTACTAAGGTTTCATTTCAACCTTGTTGCACTTTGATTACAGTTTATTTGGAGGATTCTGTTTTTTTAGGTGACACAATGGCGCTATTATGAGATCTATTGTTGCTAACACCAAACTTAAAGTTCTTTTTAAAAACTATCTAACATGTAAATATGCTACATAATAGAAAATGTTCTTTAGTTTAGGCCAACTATTATTACTTTTTGAGGATTCTATATTTGTAGGTGAAACAATGGCGCCATCATAAGGGCTAGTATTGTAACAGCAAACTTACAGGACTTATAACTTGTAAATATGTTAATTATATTAATGTTTTTACTTTACTCCAGTCATTATAGCTATATCCCTATCTATAGTAGACTGATTAATAAATGTGAATAAATTTGTGAATAATTTTAAAGTATTGTATTGTGTGTTTTTGTTTACGTATGTTTTTATATTGAATGCCAGATCTAGCTTTGAATATTTTCATTATAGATGTTAATTCTGCCCCACATCAATACATACATACATTATCAACTCTAACATCTAACATCAATTTATCCAGCCTTCCATTATCTACTGTTACCACCGCTTAATCCTGAACAGGTAGCCAGCCCAATTTTGATATCTCAAAAAAAAAAACTGTGACTGCATGTCTTTGGACTTGGTCTTTGGTGGGAGGCACGCACGCACATGTGAAAAATGCAAATTCCAACAGTAGAAGCAGGAACTGGAACACTTACCTGGAAGATTATCATTCTGGAATGATAGACCTGAAATCAGACCACATGACCGTTTCCATTTGAATCTTTATGCTCCCTTGCAAATTGAAGCTCACAGAATGTCTTTTGACATGACAACGTCACAACATCAGTTACGAGTTAAATGCCTATTGTACTAATTATCCAATGGGACACATTTATTTGCTTATTTATTTATCCTCAAAGTTGATGTACTCAATGTGTAAGAATTTGAGTCAATTTTTGTTTAACAAGGGCCAGTGTGTAATAGCTAGATGACTGGATCAGAGCGTCTCCAAAACTGCAGCCCAGTGTGTAGTGGTCAGTATCTGCTAAAAGTTGTCCAAACATGAGACCATGTTGCTTATGAGGCGAAAATAGGGAGATCAACACAGTTTTGGGATGGTGGCCCTAATGGTATGAACAAAAAGGAAATACTTAAAATGGAATAACAAAGCACAAAACGCTGTACATTTGGCAAAAATAAAAGTAAAATATCTTTCCATCTTTAACATCAACGTTCCAAATGTTTTATAAATGCCACGTCCGTAAATAATAATGGTGAATAATGGCCACCGTCATTTATTTAAAGGCCAGTTGCTGAAGGCTGCAGAGTGGGCTGCCCACCATGCCGGGAATGTGTGCTCACTGATGCCCCCTAGTGTTTGTTCACTAGTACGTGTAAATGTGTGTTTCACTGCATGGATTGGGTTAAATGTGGAGAAAATATTTCTACATGAGTAAAAAGCAGTGTTTAAAATGCTAAAATCTGCTGTGGCGACCTCTAGTGGGGGCAAGCAAAGGAAGAAAATCAATGTGATTCCTAAAACATGCTTTAAACAGAAACAGTGTTTTCATCCTCTTTGTAATTAATAAGATACTGTTGGGAAACCTGAGCTTTAGCTGTTACTTGTCACAAGTGGAATGTTGACTGCTATTGTTAACTACAGTACTGTAAGCAGGACAGTCAAGAATTTACATGAAGCCACACTGAATGTGTACAAACTGGGGCCTGTCTTGTTGAAGTAACAGACATTGCTTATATAGCCTGAGCCTTTGGTGAATCCTTATTCAGTCCTGCTTATTGTGGAATGTTTAGAAATTACAAACCCTTTCAACTTGTTATTTCACGTCAAGTACTTTTAACTACAATGTAAACTGTATTGGACTAAGTGAGCATTATTTATTTATTTAGTGTAACTCATTTATTAATTGAAATACAAATGTATATAACATATGACATCACAAACTGAATGCTAGTCAGAATCAGAATCAGGTTTATTGGCCAATTATGTGACTACACAAGTAATTTGGTTCTGGCTGATGTTGTCTGTCTAGAACAATCCGAGTAAACAAACAAATTACAATCTGCAAATCAACAATTACAAGAACATTAGCCTGATGTGTTTATATACACACAATTCAGTTGAAAACTATCTAACAATTTCTTTATTATATGCATACTTTTCCCTATTTACCCACAAGTCACATAATGATTTAGCAGTAGTAGGGGGGGATAATGTGTTTTATATAT
>JAOTRQ010056304.1:0-24702 GCA_028565875.1 Hoplisoma paleatum | reverse complement strand
GTGTGTGTGTGTGTGTGTGTGTGTGTGTGTGTGTGTGTGTGTGTGTGTGTGTGTGTGTGTATGTGTGTGTGTGTGTAATGTTTTTATCAATACTGTATATCTTTACATTTAAAGATATTGAGCATTTTATATAAAAAAAATATTTTGAAAGGGTCGGTCTCAGATTAAAGGAAACAGTTAATTCCTGCTGGCCTTCAGACCAAACACTCATTTCATTCTCATGCAACCAGATCTTCTTTCAGCTCCTTGTCAAGCTCTTTGGTCATGGAGGGTATATAACATTTATTATGGGGTGTGTGATGAGTGTGTGAGTGTGTGTGTGTGTGTGTGCGTGCGTGCGTGCGTGTGTGTGTGTGATTGAAAAGAATTAACCAGTTATGCATGAGTCTTAATCTTGAGATATATGTTTGCTTCTCATAATCATACTATAAGCTCAATCAATGTATGGCTCAGTATCTGCATGGAGTCAATTCTGATGATTCCTCATCATGCACAAGTGCTCCTTGTAGTTCGGTTTAGGAACACAGTAAAGATTGATAATGTATGTGTCTGGCAGCTCCTATACAGACAATGGGCCGCCTGTCTACAGAAGCTGCATGGTGCTATCATACACATGCTTTAATAAACACACGAAGTCTTGTGTCTCAGGATTAATGTCTGTTTGCTTTACGCTGTCATGACTGTTCGCATGTTACTGCTCAAGTCAGACTTTAGCCATTATAGTATAATATTTAAATAGATGAAAACTAAATACATATTTTTAACTTTTACAATTTGACAGGTACAGAATAATATTCTTGGTATCTTGAAAATGACACTGGATTAAGACATGACAGAAATTCAGTGGTTAGTGTGAAAGTTTCTTCCTAGTTTTCCTAGTTTCGGTTTCTATTGACAATATGTTTTTTTTGTTTGTCTGTTTTTTGTGAAGTGCGGCAACTACTCCTATTTCCAGCTAACTAGCAAGATTCAAACTAGGGAGTTCAGACTCCCAAAGCTGGCGTGCAGAAGAAATATGTAAAATATTAGCACTGGAGAAGAAAGAATAACAAAAAGCAGATATGAGCCCATCTGGCAATGTTATGACACATTTCACCGCTCCTTAATTTAGTAAGGTCAGTACTCTGATATTTTAATGCAGGGCATTGTAGGCTTAAGAATCAGAATTAGATTGATGTGAGCATATGACATGAAACACTGATTCTCTTGTTTTACAGTCTTGCCATATAATCAATGTAGAATTTAACATTCACAATTAAAACCAATTCCAACTTTTAATAGTTTACACAACATAGACCTGGACATAGAACATGTTTTTGCTCTCAAATAGCAATTGCCATAACTGAACTCAAACAAAGAAAATACATAATGCATAGAAATAAAATACACAATATAATATGATAGATAAAATAGATCTAAGAATAAAACAAAGTAAACAAAGAATAATAATAATAGATAAAACACAGCGTGACTAGCCACACCCAGGTTAGATTACTTATTAAACCAAAACTGGATTCGATTCTTCTAGCATGTCTGTATAAATCATCACATAATGCCACAAAGTAAAGTATATGTGTCACTAAAATATTTCATGGCCTAGGACATAGATGAACTTGTCATAACAAAAGGAATCATAAATTCTGTTCTTTACAAGAAACCCTGAAGGAAAATAGGGTTCTGCTTTCTCCGAATTCACAAGTCATGTAAATAATCACAAATGTTTGATTGCAGTTGTTACTGCTAAGACAGTGGTGGTAAAACAGTTATCAGGTTTACTAAAGGGTGACAGATCTTGAAAAAATATATAAGTATATTTACCAAACTATACTATACTTCCACTACTTTTACTTATTTGACAAACCCAAGAGGCGTAACAACAGTGAGTTAGATATTGTGCATATACATACATATTGTATATACAGTGTTTAAGCAGTTTGACATTACAACTGAAAACGGACTGTTATGATTATAAACTGCTGCTATGTTGGAGTTTTACTTCCAGCATTCCTGGAATACTCCCCCACTTGACACACACACAGAGAATTTTATTCTTATTCTAGACATCTCACAAAAAAATGCTGTCAATTTGTACTCAGTTATTGGTATAAATACAAAAGCCTATAAAATATTTTGAGCTGGTTTTATATGTATTATAGGCTTTATTTTGTATTTATTGTATCATTGTTATTTGTGCATATAACTGTATTTTAGTGCCTGACAGGACAAGATTATCTTTTTACTTTGGTTTTATCGTTATTGTTATGTGACAGTTCCTGTTTCACTGAACTGAAATTCCTTGATTTTGTTTAATCATTTCATGATATTATGCACTGAATTTACTTTAAACTTTTCACTCTTTTACTATGCTGCAGAAAAAAAGTGCTGCATTGATTTTAAATACACAAGCTATTTATTATTACCATTATGCAGTTATGTCTCACAAAGATTTGCAAAGATATTGGTCTTTTGTTTGATAAAATCTATCATCATGTTTAGATTTGCAAAGTGATTGATGAATAAACAGCATATTGCTAGAGCGTCTCATATGCACCGATGCCTCACATGCTCAAATGTCACACTACCAAAATAGTTTTTTATTGTTGTTTTTCTCTGCTTTCCCAGAACTTGGCCAGAACTTTTACTGAACTTTTTTTGTAGTCGAGAAAATAAAGCCAGATACATAAAAAAGTAATGAAAAACATACAGTACAACTAGAAACGTTCATCTCCCCAATGAGAAGAACGATATCAGGCTCAACTGATAAAGACCAATTTAAAACCAAAGTTAACTCTGCTGAACTATATTACTGTAACATCAATGGTTCATCAAATGAAGAAATATTTTTTTTAGAATAGCAGAATGCTTTGTTAATACTGCCTGTTGTTAACATAGCTAATTTCTCCATAAGACTGTTACTTTCTATGACCTACGTTATGTACCAAAATTAATAGACCACTTTTAACAAAAAAAGTACATTCTTCATTTTATTGTTTCATTTAATTTTATTTCTTTGTGTCCTTGTTGAGTAGTGAAATTATTTCACTGCACACCCGCAGCGAGCTTCTGAACTGCCCGGTTTGAATCTTGGCACTGCCAATGGGCTGGTTGCCACCCTAGCCACTGAGATGCCGGTCTCAAGCTAAATAGAACAAAGGCAACTTCTGTAAAACCTATGCCACATTAAAGATGCTCATCATGATCTGAGCTGATCCCTAAATTGAATTGAATAATGCAGAGTAAAACATTGTATTCAATTTGATGGTATTCACAAATGTTTATAAATAAATTCATTTTAATACCGTACATTTATTTTACAAAAATAATAATTTAATCACAGCTGGATGGCTCAGTGCTGTTGGACTAGTCCACCTTCAGCCAACCAGGTCTCTACACAACTCTAACTGAGGGTGATGAGCTGGCTGAATTGTGATCCTGTTTGAGTTAAATTTTACATGAATTTTATACACATTTTTATTACAGTTGTCTTATCGTGACTAAAAATAACTTTTTATTTATAATTTTTTGCAGTGTGTCTGGCTTCAACAAGAGTGCCTAACTTTACAAATTTGTTTTGGCTTCAGCAATTCTAATTTTCCTTTCCACTGATGCTGACCCCTGATCTGATTAGAGCAACATTGTTAGTGAGGATGGTTGGCTGAGCTGAGACTCAATACAATATACTTACGATCCCAGCTCGTGTGCAAGTCCGTCTTTATTTGATAAGTTTAAAGGTATTTGGGCACATATTACAACAATACAAAATAATATTTACAGGGTTTATAGCTTGCACAGATCAGGTTCTCCACACCAAACTTGCAACAAAGTAATTGATTTTATATGTTAGCAATGCATAGCTAAAATACTTGTGATGGGAAAAAACCTGTTGTGAAACCAAAAACCTGTGCCCATTTACAATTATATGTAAAGCTTTGAATTCAACTTCTATGTAATCAAATTAACATTTTGTTGTTTTAAAAAGTACATTTCAATTTGGTCAGTAAATTTTGCTTCATGTTGTCTCATCCCAGGCCTCTGTAATATTCATCTGATCTTCTGATGTAACTGATTTACCAAAGTGTCTTCAAAATTATGTGTTTTACAGGTCAGTGAAAGACCTCCAGTGGAAGAAATTACAAACAGTGATGATTTAAATGAATACCATCTGTTGAAAATGAATTTTGACTGTTCACATTCAGCTGAGAAGTCTGAACTAATGTTTTAACTATGTTAATTTAACACTGTATGTGAATCTTTAATCTTGGCTTTATGAGATGGAAGATTTGACAAATAGATTTCATCTGTCTTAAATAATTATAATAAAGAGTATTTATTTATTTGCATACCAGAGTAGGCTTTTTGAAAGTTATGCATGTAAAAGCCTCTGTTTTCTGACATTTTCATGTTTATTAACATTCATTAACATATTCAGTGTGAACACTGGGTAGGTGGGGAAGGGCTGGCAACGGCTTTTTTGCGTAGAAGTGATACAGCTCTAAACGGCTCATTCTAAAAAGTGGTGAAACTGGCAAGAACTGAATTTATGGGAGAGTACTTCTACGAGCATACTTTTGTATAGCCTGTAGACCTATTCTTGTTTACATAGAGACATAGTATGTCCCATTTATTAAATTCAAGGCAGCATATTTATATTTTAGCCCTGCATGGAGATACTCATCTCAGGCGTGTAATTTCAAACTTAAGGCTGAGAGCAAAGAAGATGGGTAAACTCAGTGACCAACCCTCCCCCCATCTTCGCTTCTCTCACTTCCCTTGCTCTAATCCACTTCATTTTCCCAGCTGTGCAGCATCCATCTTTTTCATCTGCTATTAGTTCAGGTGGGCCTCTTCCCTCGCTGCTTCTATTCCCATACTGATCACCCATTTATTGTCATTACTGTATGCACATAGATAAAAACTATTTGCGAATGTAGCCTGCATCATTTATTGAGATTAACAGAGTAAAAGCAAAACTTCACAAAGAGAAAGTGGGCTGATTACAGGTTGAAGCTTTTGGTTTTGTGATTTAAGAGCATATTATTCCTGCTAAAGTTTCAGGACTTAAATGGATTTGACTTCCTAAACATAGAAAAGAGACTTTTTAATCTTTTTGAAATGAACAAATGAAAAAATAAGAGCAAATGTTTAAATAAACGTAGACAACGTTAAAATGAATCTTGGGTGAGGCTATCCTGTCATGAAAACCTAACCTGCACCTATATTTATTTTTTTATACTTAGGCAGAATTAATCCTCCACATTTAGCCCAATCCATGCAGTGAAACACATATTTACACACATCAGTGACCACACTAGGGGCAGCAGTGAGCACACATGCACGGCACTCAACCCTAGCCAGTTAGAATTTCAGTGCCAGAACTGGCAACCTTCCGATCACAAGTTCAGTTTGCTAACCACCAGACAACCGCTGCTGATTTCCAAGTTCAGGAAGCTTCCACTGTGCCAATCTACTACTGAATAAATATTCACTCCTAGATGTAAATAAGGTCAAATGATAACTAGAACTACATTTGAATGACCTTGTTGACACATACAACCAAACATGATATTTATAGTATTTATGTAAATAAGGCCAAAGTTCATATTATAACTTTAAAAGCAGTGGGATTTTTCTGTTAAATAGAACATATGTGGCTATGTATGATGGTTTCCAACATAAATATTCTAATTACAGTTCAATGTGTCTTGCATGAAATAAGACAACTAAAGATGTAAAAACTGTTGTAAATCTAGCATAGACAAGGTAGTAAATAAGTGAGTCTGAGTCTGATCATTTTCATCTGTCCATAGTGCCTCTTCCTAGTGCTGGTAAGCTTTAACAGCAGGGTAGCATCATCACTGCACTCAAAGAGAACACAAAAATGAAATATGGTTGGATTGTGTGACTGGATTGGTTATTGAAGCTGGAATGGTGTCATGCTAGGTACCATGACAGCTCTCACTGCAGTGGCTTAGTTTGATCAGCAATGCACATTTTCTCCAGATGTGCAACATATGAATCCTGGCACCAGACTTCTGCAAAGGATGGAGAAAAATTTGAGGGGTAAGATTTAACTCAACATAACAACCATTCTGCAGTCCAGCCAGACTGACCAACGTATGTGAAGCATTAGTACGAAGCAAAAATGTATAAACATACATTCTACAGTTAATCGAGAATATGATTGTGTGAATCCTGTATGAACGATTACTGAAGAGTGTTCTGTTTTTCAGTGCACATGTTATATTTAAAATGATTTTCATCTAAAGCAGTCAAAAAAAGACCAACTTTGTGCATTAATTTGAAATTATTGCACTACATGGTTGTAGTTTATCAAAAAAGTATTCAGAAATCAGGTAGGAAGAAAAATAATCACCAGTTGATATTTTGGACATCATTGCTTTAGTCGTTTAATGTTTGATGCATTTGGTAATTATTATTGGAGAGAAGCCACCCTTTCATGAAAACCATGTCTATTCTTTTCTTTTCTAACTGCGCTGCCATACATATTTAATGTGTTTACAGAGGTCCGGGGCTCATAATGCAACTTTTGGCTTTTCATCATTATATCTCAGCATGAAACAGCCTGACATTGCCAGCATGCCCACTCCAGTGAATACTGGAAAACTCTCTATTTTTAAACAATCACTGCAGAACAGGAACAGGAACAGTTGTTTGAATCGGTCCTTATCATTCTTATACCACATATATTAAGCAACAATCCTTTAGTGTGTCTTTTCCTCTGAAGACACACCTCAGTGCTCGAAATACTAAAATTATTTCATATATGCATTGCATTTACATTTTCGGCACATAGTAGATGCCATTAGCAACACCTAGTTGATATTAACTAGCTAATTGTATAAGCAGAAATCACAATTTTTTTTACATCTGGTGCAGAAAAACAACATTTTATAATTGTTTTTATGTTTTTCAATGTTAGTCATTTATTAGGATTTTTTGTATTGTTTTATTGTCTTGTTTGTTATGATAGGACATTAGTTCATTACACAAGGTTCATCAGTACTGCTCATTATGGTGGTTTTGCTGTGATTAATTATTTGTTCCTCATGGAAAGAGAATCAGTGCAAGCGATCGGAGGAATTATTGGATAACCAAGTTGGCTTAATTTTTACAACAGTGCATTTTGAAATGCTGGTATTGACTTGGTATTTAGTTTAGAATATGTGCTTTTGAACAGAAAATATTATTTGGCTATTTGTATGTGGTTGCATGCCAAATCATTAAAATGCCATCGCATGCTGTTTCTATAATAACTAGAGTAAATTTAATTTGGATATGCTGAGCAGAATTTCTTCATTGCCCTATAACTAGTGACATTTTCATTACTACTCCAGTATTTAACCACTATTCTATGGCTTGTTATATGATCTAATGTTACATGATGATGCAGAGCTTTATTTGTGTTTAATTGTGTTGATCCTTCTTACCGAATGAACAGTTATATTGCAACCTCCTCTCATTGAACCCAATCATGCAATGAACACATTAATACACACAAGTGAACACGCACTAGGGATCACATGTGCCCAGCATGGGTAGCCCTAGCCACTGCACCAAGGGAGCAGTTTCAAATTAAGTATCTTGCTCAAGGTCACTCTATAACCATTTTATGCTCTGCGATACATTGTTTCAGACATAATTTTACAGATCATTCCACTTTATCTGTTTATTTATTAGAAAACATCCTTCTCACTTCTATGTTAAATTGGCATCACTCCCATCATCAGTTTTAGTAATAAAAATTTTATTTGGGAAGACACTTTAGATTCTTAGACCAAGGCTCACTAAACACCAGAACAGGTTGCTGGGTAGAAAGACAAACAGACAGGACAATTTTAGTATCTCACATTAAACTGACTGAATGTCTTTGGGCTGAAAGGAAACCTATGCAGGCACAGAGAGAACATGCTAATGTTCTTTTCAGTAAGGTTGAACCTACACCCACAAATGAACTTGAATAGTACAATAAAAACCAACATAATAAAATCACCATTCTTTTTCCTTTTAGTCCAGTATTTAAATCCATCTTCCATGTCCCCAGGTGTACTAGTACATCTATATTTATCCTTTAAGTGTACCTTGTATGTGTATAGTGAAGCCCTATAGGATGGAAATTTAATTAATGGGCCACTGGTTTCAATTGACCACTTTTTTTTTACTTTGATGAGATTAAAATCTAGAGAATCTGTCAGCTGCACTTTTTTACTTAAAGGTGGGAGGAAGCAAAAAGTCTTCAGAAAGAGAACAAACAGTTTCGAGTGTATGAGCCAATTCATGCACTGAAGGCTGAGCTCAAACTTATGACAACATTTACATGGCTCTGTCCCAGATTGCACAGTACTGTACTGTGGTGTAGGTGAAGTCAAGGACGTGGCATTAAGAAAACCTTCCTTCTTTTTTTGAAGAAATGCTCAAATGCGCTTTTTCAATTTTCAGATTATAGCGAAATACCAGAAGACTAAGGCAACTAAAACATGATCAGATATAACTACTATACTAAATACTAATTTTTACACAATAAGCTGCTAATTAATATGAAACTGGTTAAATTACAAGATCCAGTTACCTTTAAATCGTCTTTGACTTGAGGCAGGCTGAGACACATTAACTTTGATAGCATTCTAGTTAATTTAAACTGACATTTACTATTTTCTAAACTGTTAGAAATATATATGTTATATATGTTTATAAATTTGTAATATATGTTTTTTATTTGCAATAAGTGTAGTTAAACACCTTAAGTCAATATTCAACCATGTTGTTTGTAGACATACATCAAAGTAAACATACATACCTGTAGACAAACACTGTAGACATACATGTAGTGGAGAAACCACACTTGCAAGTCATACTTCATGGCAAATACTAGGGACAAGCACTTACTAGAGAGCCATAAGCAAGCTAGTTGTTATTGACTATAAAATCACCATGACGATATTTGTTAACATGTAAATTTCTTATGATCCAATGACCAATGAAACAACAAATGTCCATGTCGGAGGCTAAACATTGCTGTTTGGTAATAGCTATTTAACCGCTTTTCTGTCCCTTGCTATTTGCAAACTTGCTTAATTTTTTCGCACAATAGCTGATTATGATAATTGTCTTTTTATAATACTTATCTGACCTTTTAACACTGGTTCATGGAAAACAGATGATAGTAGACTGCCAGCAAACTCAGTTACATATCTTAGGATAACTAATAAAACATTTATATTTTGTGTTTATTAATGTGCAATGTCCATGCTAAATAAACCAAAAGAAATTAAATAATAAACTAAATAAACAAGAACTAAATAAAATAAGTAAATGGAAATGTGCATAAAGTACAAACTTGTCCAAAGATGACATTATTATAAGTTGCGTTCGCCAGTATGCTCAAAACAATCACACAAGGGCGAGCATTTTTACTGGTCTGTACGGAGAGCTTCAAAAGAAAACTAAAAATCAAAACACAAAGTGTTGTTACTTCATTTTGTTATGATACTCTGGCAAAATAGCAGAAAATTCACATAGCCACTCAATAATTGGTAAACTATCAGTTTTACTACATTTTGCTACTCCTCACCCCCTGTGCTTATAGAGTTTATTGTATGCTTCCACTTTCTGGGTGTCCACTGTGACACAACACTCCAGACTCTGAGGATCAAGTTCCTTTTACTACTGGACTCTATCCTCCAGTCTTTAGACTCTGTGCACTGTGGCATAGCGGACACAGATCAGTGACTCCTTCATATTACAACAGAAAGCACTTACTTGGAGGTATCTTAATGACCTGTCCAGATGGCAGGTCTAAAAGCCATGCCATGCTAGAGACTACTGGGAATTATAAGGTTACAAACCGAGCAGATGTTTACTATGCTATGCATTAAGGTTTTAACAGAAGACTAAACCAGTTGCTCATTACCAGTTAAAGTACATAGGTCTAATTTCACATATATAACATTCCATGGTAGTTTTTTTCTTGTATGATGTACTGTATGCCTACAAACTACACATCTGAAGGATGACTTTAGGTGTTTACTTTTACAAATTTCATACAAATAAAAAATGTCATAATAAATCTATATTTTCCAACAGTTGAGGATAAATGTCAGCTGAAGTTTATCCGTGTACAAAAAAGTGGTTTAATAAATGGATTAAGCCGTATTCCATTCTTCGGTCTGGATTAAGCCATATTTCATTCTACAGTGCCCTTTTAATTTAACCACATGTTTGACCACAGACTTGGCCACAAGTCTGCAGGTCATACTATCAAAAACATCCACACTAATTAGTCCTTTTTCGCATGCCAAAATCCATTTATATTGTGAGTGACAATTTATTTATGTCCTAACTGCAGGAAGCTGCAAGCATTATAAGTGAGGTTATAAGTAAATCCTTTGACACACAATTCTTTATCATTTAATGGCTAAATAAAATTGGTACACAAAATGCAGTTTATGTGATGACACAGGCTGCTAGAATACTGATATATGACCATAGATATAACACATATATGACCACAGGCTTCTAGAATTCTGATAAAAACTATTTTGTTTTTATGTTTGTTTTACAGAACTAATTTGGAAATTATGATTTTTGCCCACTAATGTATGAGAACCCAAAAGTACTTTATTAATAACTTACTTTTTTTAAATAAAACATAATTTAAATGATTGTAAATAGCACCAATAGTCTGTGGTTTATAATTAATACATTAAATGCTGGGTTTTGTTTACTAACTTGGGTAAATGTTCAGGACAATCTAATACTGCAACTCCCTCAATGCAGGTCTTTCGATGGCCACCTCAAGACCCCTGTAACAGGTTTAAAACATATCTGCACACCTTATTGTCTCCCAAGTATGCATCATCCCACTGCTACTATGTTTAGTATAAAGGTAGTAAAGTAGCTGAGCAAATTCAGGTCGCAAATCCCAAAATCAGATCTGAGGAGAAAAGTATATGCTCTTGAATTCTGTTAAAGTCAGAAGTCAGAAAACGTGTTTGTTTAAATTGTCATAAACATTCACCCGATGGTATTAAAGTCTTGAGGAACTATTTCTCAAATCTAACAGTCAAAATAATATTTCAGCTTGTCTAGTTTTTTGCTTGCTTAGAATGTAAATACTCATGTTACGTGCACTAAAACAAATGGCTTTTTAGTTAATAGCAAACAACACGTTTACATGATCAATTATTAAAAACATATTTTGTTTTTATTTACATATTTAAGTTACATTAAGGACATCTTTTGTACTATAATATAGTATTTTTTTTAATTTTCTGTGACAGCTAATGGAGACGTGGACTAGCGCCCCTAGCGGACAGCAAAACAACTGTTATACTGAAAAGTACGCCAAGTATACTAAGCAGTCTTCTTTGCTTTACGACGTGTACCTGCCAAATATATCACATCGATTGTAAAATAAAAATAAAAAAGACGAAGAAGAAAGGAATTAAACGATAGGAAAGAAAGAAAGAAAACAGAACAGTAAAACACCTTATGTTTCTAAGGCCGGTAGGTATTTGAGCTTTGATTGACGTGTAACTGCTCGGTGCCTCTTATTGAAGCATTCTTGCAGTAATGAAGGAAACCACCCGCGGCTTTAATGAATGTGTATGCAGTGGTTACCTACTGTGTCTAATTAACGCCCTCTGAGTCAAGAATTTAAATAGATTAAACCCCCAATAGATCTGTGTGATTTGCAGGACGGACAAAGACCTGAACTAAACTCCTCCGTGGAGGTGCACATCATCCAGCAGTCTGTCCACGAAGGGAATTGACATGGTAAACGTGTGGGCTAAACTTGTAAATGGAGACCCGAGGCTTCGCACACGGTTTGGAGAACGCATGGGTTTATTCTATTGTTATAAGATAGCACCCCTTCTTCTGTGAGCGCCATTATTTCCTCTTAAGTCTCCTGTTCGGTTCCAACCCAACTGAGAGATGCTAATGAATCACATCGGAAATATCAACCGAGCCAAAGATGGATGATGACGATGGGAATAATGACTCGTCTGTCAACCGTGTTTTATACACTATAGTCTATTCAGCTGACTTTTATGTATGTCCATTCATAGTAAGTGTCAGGGTCGCAGTGGGTCCCTCATGCTGGTACAAACACCCCAGTGACTCACACATACAGATTCATGCTTTGTGTGATCGTTTGTTTTCCACCCGTTTTGGATACATTGTATTCCAAAGGTGATTTTTTTAAATAGTATTTTTTTTGACCACCTTCCTATAAGCATTTAAACATTTTTTGTAATTATTTTACTTTCCTAAAATGGTGGTGATTACATAGATGATTTTGAAAAATTTACTAAACAACAAAGTAAAATTGATCATTATGAGCATTATAGAGTAAACGTATAGTCTATATGCGGATACTGTCTCTGTCTGTCTCTGTCTGTCTCGGAATGAACACATTTTCAATATATATTGCAGAACTGCATATTGCAGAGCTTTCTGACACACAAAATGCATTTTGAATGAAATGCATAGAAACTGAAGCTCCTCTGGACTCCACTGGAGTTCTTTTCTTTTCACAGGTCTATTTTAATAGACTATTTAAATGCAAGTTGATAACACTGGACCATTGTCATGCTTATCATCCCATTAACAAAACTAACATTGTCATGGGGGTTTGGGGTTGTGTAAAGGATTTCACATTTCAGAACAAACCCTTCTCCAAACACACATCCAAAAAGTTCATAGAAAATAGCAGTATTTAGCAATAGCAATATTTAAATGCAGTCACATTTTAAGAGGTTTCTTGATATACAAGGCTAGACTTCACTTGAGCCAGATCACTAATTTATCAACAATAGCAATAAAGCCCAGATATTAGAAATCATATTACTGGGCAAATACCTGACCAGATATCCTTCTATCCATCTGTTTACTTGAGACTTACCAATTTATCAAAATTGATTTATGATTCACATTCAACGATAACTGCTTGTTGGAATTAGTATTCAAACTGCAGGTGGTGGTACAAAGACACTAAGTCTGCACTGTTCTTAGTCTCTGGGGATCTCTATAGCTACTCCAACAGCATTGCATGTCTAAAACTAAAGACACTGAATTTGCAAACAACTTTAATTAGAAAATACAAAGTAACATACATAATTAGTGTAGTAAATATAAAAAAGACAAATATGCTTTTACTACAAACATGTGTGTTTAACCTGAAGGCAACAGAAAGTACCAGGACTATCATCAGCAATGTGATTGATGCTAATGAAGGCAATAAGCAAAAGAAAGCATGCTGATCCGGCCACTGCTATGCTGCACTTTTCTTTGGATTGCTCTAGGTAATTAGTAGCTAAAATAGTGCAAATCTAGGGCTGATGGATATAGCCATTACTAACAATAAGACTCTGACTTCACTAACATAGAGAACCCCTATAACTCTGGCTCATTAAAACCTAAACACCGACAATGTCAACTTATAGCACTGGTTAAAAGTCAGCCATTAACTTGACTTTAACAGCTTAATTTGATTTATTCTTAATAATGTACTTTACTAAACGTAAATCCTGGTCAGCATCAAGGCAGTGCACAAATTACTTTTGCATGGTAACTCACAACTTTGTTCAGAGAAAGAATACTGGATGAGCCAGTGAAAATAAACAGGTAAGGAAAAATGTAGGGAATCATGTTGCAGCTCACCACTAATAAGCTAAGCCGCTCTGGTACACCTTTATTTCTTTACAGCAGACATTTGTATAACCAACTGTTTTGGATCTTGCGGTAAGGGTATCAACACATACCCTTGAAGTTCAATCAAGCTTAAGCATACAATCGCCATTATTTACATCAGCCCCCCCCCACACACACACACCACACGTGTCTGTTTTTAATTTACTTCTATAATACCTGAAATATAATTCCAAATGGCAAATTCATACCATACCCAGTTACTTAGTAATAAAAATAGGATTGTTAGAACATTGTCACAACACAAAACTAATTGTATTATTACTATTATTTACTAGAGGTTTCTATGGTGACAAATAAAGAATAAACACCTTAATAAAGACTACACATAATAACAGGCTTGTTTTAAACAACAAAATCAGTAGAGCATTTCAGCTGAAACTTCTGGAACTTTTAGCGTGGTCTGGTTGTTAGAGAACTGTGCTTTTGATTTAACGGTTGCCAGTTTGAGTCTGAGAGTCAACAGAGTCACAACTGAAGTGTCCTTGATCAAAGCACTGAACACCTAAATGCTCCCCTGGCATTGTGGCTAGGGCTGCCCACTGCACCAGATATGTGTGCTCACTGCTGCCCCATAGTGTCTGTGCACTAATGTATGTGTAAACGTGTGTTTCACTGCATGAATTTGATTACATGCAGACGAATAACTCCCAAGTGTGTAGAAGCACAGTAGTGAAAACATATTCTAAATCAAAAAAAATAAATAACAGTGCACAGGACGAAAGGGAAAGTAAATTAAATCGTTATGATTATTGTTGCTGTTGGAGGTTTTTTAAAAAAAATTCGAATCGAAAACATCGAATCGAGATTAGATTCTGTTCTTTTGTTTGTGTGGTTTCAGACCCACTAAAGGCTACATGTAACAATAATAATTATTATTAGTATTAATGTTTTTATTGATGTTGTTAATAATCATATTGTCGTTGCTGTTATTAAATGCACGACAATAACCGATGACAGAACTAGACACTATTAGGGGCGGGACCAGCTGTCAGTCAGGTTGACGTCACACTTGTTTGAGTAGCTCCCAGGCGCGCAAGACTTGTATCGGTGCAGGCGGGCGCGTGAGCATGGACCCCCCGATGCTGAGGGGTTTCGAGCGCGCGCAGACGAGCCAAGTGTCACTGCAAATACTTTTAAACGGGTGGATCTTGGATCATAGCAGAGAGATGAAGACGTGAGTGCGTATTTAGCTTCATCCTAAGACCCGCGTCTTGTTTTTTTTTCTCTTCCACATCACATCTGCACCATTGAGCACCGAGCGGCCAGGCTGCCTCGGACTGCGAGGCTGATTGGCGGTGGCAAACCGACCTATTTTCTGCTCGTCATCATAATTACGAACAAGATGAAGCGGCGGAAGACCGTCGTGGCTGCTGCCTTCTGCGTCTCTTTTTGTCTTGGCACGCTTATGAACGTCTTGTTCGTGCCAGGCTTCGAGTCGCACCAGACTCTTAATAAAGCGGGACGGCATTACATCAACGACGCACACCCACCCCGGCTGCGTGCAAACGAATTTGCACCCATCACGGGAGCCAACACCGAACCCGAAGCCGCTACCACCGGCGGAATGGACGATCTCCAATCACAGATACGAGACAGACTCGATGAGGTACTCCGGTATCGGTCTCGGTCGGAAGACGCCGCCGATCGTCCTCTCGATCGCAGGAGACTGATGGATCTGGAAAGGCCGAGTAGACGGGATCGATACCAAGAAAGAAGCGACGAAGATCCCGGGCGGCGGACCACTTCTTCTTCTGGAGGGTCACCAGCGCGACTTGATTGCGGGAGTCTGGAAAGTGCTAGCAGTCTGCAGTTCGTAGGATCGGGTTATACAAAAGCTGTTTACAGGGCTGAACTTAACCACAGTTTATCGGTGGCTCTCAAATCCGTGGATCTGGCAGGTCACGACATGGAGAGTTGCGTAAAAAGGTACGGATCGGCTGAAGATTGTTACCGACTCGCAGCCTTCAAGATAATCAAAGAGATGACACTGATGGAAAGACTGCAGCATCCCAACATCCTTACGGTAAACCGGAATCCTATTATCTTGTTATGATAAAAAAAAACATTTGTCCACGTTTTAAAGAAAGACGGTAAATGAAAAGATTTTGAAAATTAAATATTTTATGCATGGAATGTATCTATCTGTCTGTCTGTCTGTCTATCTATCTATATATATATATTTATTTATTCTAAACTAAGCATATCACAGATAATATTTCAAGACTAAATAGTTTACATAATATTCACCATGTTGATAGGCGATATAAAATACTTACCACCAATGCTTTGCTGATAAAAAGTTTCTACGACGCTTCAACTTTGTGTTTGAAATAAAAAATAATAACAATCGTACTGAAAGTAACATGTCTATATTAATGTGAACAATATTGGAACAGCCAGTTGATTGCAGGCACTTTGTCATTTCTGAAAGATCATTGAAACACATTGATGGAATTGTTAGGAAGAACATTTCACTTTTTGAACACAAATTACATGATATATTTACGCCCGGGTAAAGTTTATGAAAAACAATTCATAAAACGTTTCTTGGACAGATGATTTAATAAAGTGCTTTGCTGTTGCATGATGCGTAAAACTAATAGGGAATGTAAACGGTAAAAATCCAATCCGACTAAGTTGTCACATTTAATTAACCCTGATTTGACATATTTATATGTTGTTTGTGTAAACAATCTCAGTTTGAATACGAGCTATGGTTTTTAACTGTAAATAAAATAATTGTCGGATTACAGGATTTATGATTGTGTTTGCACATTACAACATAGTAACCTGTAGGAAAGGTGCTGTTCAGACTTCCCAGTTACTTTTTTGTGTCTGAATTTGTCTGCAGTTACAGTATCTAGTGTTTTTTTTATGTTAAACAAAATTATGGATGAAGATTTATTTCTGGTCGGATTTTGTGGACTGCTAGACCCCATCGCGCACGCGCACACACGCAGATTTAACAAATAAAGCATGAACCGCCTGGACTAATTGTTTATTGTCGATACAGTTTAAACGAGCAAATACGTATTTAAGCCGTTAACTGCGCCATAAATCAGTTTGTTTTAAGTTAATTATCTGAATAGACATTCGAGGTGTGAATGTTGACTCTCGGCGTGTGAAAGTGAGCGTTGGGGTTTATTCTAACACTTCAGCTAAATGTGTGTATTAAGCTCCTACTGCTAACAAAATAATGTGAATTTAAAATCGATACTTCTTTTAGGGGACCTGTCACAAAACCACATATTTTAATGAGCCACAAGATCAGTTCGTTTTCATCTAATGTAGCAGCTCCGTGATGTTTTTTTATTTATAGATTTTTAAATATAAACCACTTCACAACACTTAATAATTTATTTAACGAACATTTAGTAACCTATGTTGGCTAGTAGGCTACTAGAGTATTCAGCATGTTGCAGTCCTCGACTTACCCCACGCGTGGTCGACTAAGTTTAATATGTGTGTGAAAATCCAACGATTTCTATAAACTATAAAAGTCAAATAATCTCGATAATACTCTATAATTCGATTTGATTGAGATAAACTGCATGCACGTTGTGTCTGGTAGTCCATATGGACAATTTCACATACAAATACCTCAAACTAAGCCGTCACGTGACAGCATATTATATTAATATGTATTTTGTTTAAGCTAAACCAAACAAACAAATAGAGTATTGCTGTCAAGATAGCCTAATATTATTTATACGACCCAGTGATGGCTGTCTTTCCCAAATGGCATAGCTGCCCATGTTGAAACTCAAGTTCTTTGAATTTAAATAAATAAGGAAATAATAATAAGTTGAATGATAGAACTATAATGACTAAATGTGACCAGTCTGTGATTATTTATTCATTTGCTTTAACGATAATCATAATCTGCCTTGAATACATATCTTAAATGGACACAGTAAAGTTTGCAAATCCTACAACCACCTTACAATGTTACACTGAAGATGCCAATGATTTAGCAGAATACATATTTTAATATTTTCTTACTAAACAACATGATTACAAGCCCTACAACGTTTGTCTATTGTGTGACTATTATATTGCTAATGTTAATGTTAGTTTAGTGTATAGGACTTGTGCTGGGTCATCTAGGACAGCAATTAAACAAACGGATGTGCTTGATTTGTCGACATCTGGTTAATCTCGTGATCAACAGGGTTTAGTTTTTTTCCCCTTGTCATTCTACATTCATTGAAAACCAGTATACAGTTAAGTAACAAGGTTTTTAGTTTCTGTGGAAATTTTAATTAGAAAGAGGTGAACAAAAACCTGATTATGGGATTAAGCTGGAGCACAGTCACGCATACATTGTAATCCTTTAGTACTTAATAATACCAAGTGCAACGTTCTATTTCTAGTTTAAACAAATTTAACTTTTTATTTTATACAGAATTAAAACATTTACATATGCTTAAATGAAGGTTTTATTACCTTATGTACTTTATTGCATTAATATTTTTTTCATATCTTATTTGTGGACCAAAGGGCTCATCACAAAAATGTGATTTTTTTTAAATGGGAGACAATTCTTTATTATTTTTCTCTATTTAACAAATTATCTTAATAACTACCCTCCTTGTTTAATAAAATAAAACATGGAATCACCTATTAATTTATTATTAATTTAACAGGCTAAATGTAATATTGTTGAAAATATTTTACCCAAATTTAATTAAAATTATTATTTTATGTAATTAATTATTTAAAACCACAAGCTGGCTATAGGCTATATGTACAATTAAATAGATTGTATTTATTACAAACAGGAATTTTTTACCTTGTATATCCTAAGACTTGATTTCAAAGATATGAAACGTTATAAGTGATACTCTAATAGATCTTGCAATCACAGCCAATAATGAAATGATCACAGTTTGATTGTAAAAATCAATTTTATGACTATAATTTATTGCAAAGTCAGCCAATTTTGAAAATTAAGGTTTTGTTGTTTTTTGTTTACTGAACGATTATGTTTTAGACAGAATTGTTTGGTCGGTATGTCTGTAACTTTAATCATTGTTAATGGCCAATGTTGTCATTCGTTCTACTAAACAAAAACATTATATACACTCATACATATCTGCCATATTATATATTTAGTATCGGTTCTTAGTTATGATATTTATAACAGCTATGTAAAATAAACCAAGCCGCTAAAAATCAAGATGTTATTAAAAATAGCTTGTAATTAGTGAATGAATTAAATCAACCACGTATGAAAATGATGCTACATGATATGTTGTTTGAAGTAAACTTAACATTTTACACTGTATAAATTGTTTCTTATTGTGTGCTTTGGCAGGAGCTTTTTAACCAAATAGTGTAGTCCAGGAGGGCATAGGTGAAAAGATCTGATATGGAGGCTTAATTAAATCCAGGCTGAGTTCATTAGGAGTCCATATAGCTCGATACTGCACAGGACTGGTCTTTTCTTTGTGTGAATTGGGGAGGACAGACCATAATAATTTCTGCGGTTTGTGTTTCGAACAGAGATCCAGGAATACAGTGTCTAAGTGAGGTTTTAGAGGGTACACCTGTTGTATAAATAGGCGGTGTGTGTGTGTGTGTGTGTGTGTGTGTGTGTGTGTGTTTGTGATACTGGTGAGAAGGCTGTGTGTGGGAAGATGGGGTCCTCTGAAAGCTTGAAGCAGAGATTGATGTGCAGGGTGAGTATGCCTCAGGCAAAGTGAATGACTTTTGTGCCCTCTGCCATGTTAGCATGAGTGTGAACAAGACAGATCTGTACAGATCAGAGAGGGAGATCGCTAGAGGCGCTTAAAAGTGTGTGTCGAGAAATGTGTGGGAACCAAGACCACATATGATTAGCAAACATCTTAAATGCACATTGATCGGTCGATAGCGGCTTGTTTAAATTTCCTGGTGTAGAACTTGGCTGTCTTATTAGTTGTGTGTATATACAAGTAAGTGTGTGTGTGTGTGTGTGTGTGTGTACATGTGTGTTTGTGTGTGTGCATGCAGAAGATTGTATTTACATTAGCTGCTGTTTTTAGTGAAACTCCCACATACGCATTGACAGATGGGTAATGATTAAGCTGTTAGTGTTAATGTGAAAGCTAGCTGTCATGAACACAGAGGGCCTGAGGGTCATTTTAAAGAGGGGACCGGGCTGAGATCTGAATTTGAGTCTTTGCTGTAATTAAGCACAAGTTAACACTTTAACCTCATACTTCCACAGGAAAGAAGCTAAAACCCTTTCCCCCAAAATCAATATGCACGGTTTTGCCAAACTATTTGCTCACCTATCTTGACTCACATATGAGATTTAGTGGCATCCCATTCATCATTGGGTGCAACAACTGTCCACAAGGTTCAGGAGTGTGATTATGGGCGTTTTGGTCAAGTCCTGGCTCTTAGTTTCCTCTCTAATTCATCCCAAATGGGTTTCTACACCCATTCTACACCCAGGGACAGTGTAGCCTAGTGGGTAGAGCGTTGGGCTGTGAACCCAAAGGTTGGGGGTTCAAGTCGAGGTTCTGCTACACTCCGCTACACTCTTTGAGCAAGGCCCTTAACCCAGTCTGCTCCAGGACCGCCGTATGTTGGCTGACCCTGCGCTCTGACCCCCAACTTCCAGACAAGTTGGGATATGCGAAGAGAAACATTTCGTTGTACTGTATATGTGTTATGACAAATAAAATTTGAATTTGAATTTAACTGGTTGAAGTCCGCACCCTGTGCAGGAATATTTCTGAGAATGGAAACCTTGCTATTGGATTTGTTGCACAGGTGGAATCTAATAACAGTTCCACACTGGATATCACTGAGCTCCTGAGAGTGACCCATCCTTTCACAGATGTCTGCATGTCTAAAGCGTGCTTAATGTTATACACCTGTGGCTATGAAAGTGTTTGGAACACCCGAATCTGATCAATCGGATGGGAGAGGGAATATTTTTGGCAATATAGTGTATCTCAATAACTTGTCATGTGCCCTTGAGCATCAATTGTAGCTTGACAATGACATATTGTTCACAAGTCATTTTCTCCTAAGGCCTGGCATCTTTCTCTTATTGAAGAGCGGCGCTGATGTCACAGAGGTTCTGGGGCACAGAGTTATAAACTTTACACAGCAACATGATTTAGGTCTGCCAAAAATACAGGTCAGTCCATATGAGGTATCCGCAATATTCAGTAGCTGTTTCCTAATGATGCAACCTTGTTGAGCTGGAGCATTGTCATCCATGAAGAAATTAGGCAATTGTTGTTCATGCAGAGGCACAATGACTGGATATGGGCTTGTCATTGTATAATTCACAAAATGTAGCACAGTTCTGTATTGACTAGACAATTTTTTTCCACACTGTAACACCACCAAGGGCTCTTCTGGTGAAAGCAGTGGCTGATGCCTAGAGCTCTTCTTGCTGTCTATAACATTGTTGGCGGTTATCATTTCTGTTCAGCTTGAATCAACTTTCATCAATGAACAGCATTGAGACCCACTGGTCCCTCGTTCTATGAAAATGTTCCCATAAATAACTTCTCTGCCTGGTGGTGCGGTCAGGTACCCTTGTACATAACACACAGATCATGGTGATGTAAAGATTTTGGGGGATCTGACGTGGAACTTGGGTTCCTCTGACATTGTAAAGCTTAGTGGCTCAAATATGATGTCAAGTGATGTCAAAATGTGAAAAGCATGATGAAGAGGATTGTTTAAAAACAATTCTAATTGTATGAGGGTTTAAAAGCTCCTTGTTATAGCAAGAATACACACATATATGTATGCTTATCCATTTGTTTTAAGGTGGTTTACTTGAAGTCAGTTGCAGGACTCACAGAAGTCTACAATAGTGTTATTAATGATTGAACCTGATGGAATTCCCCAGTGAAAGTGCTTACTCAACCGACTCTTAGTTCTCCTGAGAGGTATGCCTACATTCCTCTCACATCTCACAGATCAGTCCTGCTTTTTCTCACTCTGCTTCACATTCTATTTGTTTGGTTAGACATTCTGGCTAGAGACACAGCCTGAAAAATGTTGCTTTCCATCTCACCAGGTTGAGCTTGTCTATCCAATCTGTTCCATGCACACTGAAAGATCCATATTGTAGTTCACCGGCCCAAATTCCAAACTAGAAGGATGTTGTGCAAATATTTGAGTGTGAAGAGATTTCATTTAGATACTGTCATCAGGAGGGTGTTAGTTTTACTGGAGTTTATTAAACATTATTTGTTCAGGCTCTATAGTCAGTGCAGACACATATTCGTTGAAAAAGTCTTGCTGGATGTAAGGGAGGTTGTGGCTAAAAGAGAACTGTGACGTGTTAATGTTCTTATTTAATACTTCAGCAAATCACTTTTAATGACTTTTTAATTTCTCCATTAAGTGCAGTACATTGTGGGCTTTAGTTCCTTTCTTAAACAGCAAGGAAGGAATGACTCAGGTTTTTCCAGCAGTATTCAATCCAAAATCTGAAAATAAGGCACTAAATTATACCCTTACACCCACCCGTTCGAGCTCACACTCAACACGTGCTTGAATCTCATCCCAGGTTGAATTTACCACCCACACTGGCTGGATACTTGGGATCATGTATGTTCTTCTTAGCCTCTCTTGTTCCAGTGGACAGTTGCTTGTTTACTGAGCACGAGCTGAGCACGCCTGGCTACCATCCGGCTGTCCGATTACTCAAACATCACCATCTCTATGGACGTTTTGATGTGCTGCCAAGGTACCCTCGTAAAAAGTCTGTGCCAGAGACGGATGGGTATTGAGAGGTTCAAGGCTGGCAGACTGAATGTGTATTTATAAATTAATAACACCTCACACAGAAACACTTTTATACAGAGCCAGAGACATTGGAATATAATATGTGGTGGTACCAAGTAGTTAGGTACATAAAATATATTTTGAACATTGAATAGTTCTCATTTTAGGCTTTTAGGCTTTTCTCGTGATTTTAATTTGTACTACTGGTTCTTTTCAGCATTAATATTTACAGCATTTACACTGATTTCTTCCAACTCAAAGCCAGTGTGAGCCAAAATCTGAGGGAGTTTTGTGGTATCTGATACTAGTACATTCTCAGCAGGTCCTTCTGCACATTCCAACTTCCAACTTCTGTACATTACAAGCACCCTGATGCTAGCTATGCTACGATCTTACATGATCATCAGATATGATATATTCAATCACTCATTCAAATGTTTTTAATTATTCTGATGCATAACTGCAGGGAATGGGTTCCATGGGTTCTCTGTATTATGCAAACTTCATCAGCAGTTGTGAAACGATTTGCAGTTTGAGCCACATTAGATTTCACTTGTCTTCACCAGATTCCAGGACCTCTGTGTCTTTTGTCATGAAAGGTCAGTTTCAGATGCGTAAATTGGTATCCGTAGGTCAGATTATCTCATATCTTTACACCTGATCACATCTGCTGCATACAACATGTGTACTAAGAAATGCCATCAACACAATCATTTTAAATCACTACGCATGATATACACATGTTACCTCTAGAGTCTAGTCATGATTTTTCTGTTTAAAACATCTCTGGAATCTCGATTCTTTTATGGTTGCTTGCACTCATCTTGTTGACGTCACAATTACTGGACATGTGTTTGGCAGATTTGAGGTTTTCCAGCCAAACTGGGCTTAATTTAAAATTGTACCTATTTCAGAAATAATAATAGTAATGATAATATTTTCTTTAATTTCACTTTGTGAAGCTTTGTGACTGCCACCTCACAGCAAGAAGTCGGGTTTAATTCTCGTGTAAGGCAATCCAGGGTTTTCTGAGCATGTTCTCTTCATGTTTGCATGGGTAGAGTGTATTGATACATTTCTAATAATAATTAAAAAGGTGGCTGTCACTTTACATGTAAGTTGTGCACTCTTGTCTTTCTGTTTCAGATAAGAAATCAGCATAGCAACCGATTGCAAACTGGGTTAGAATTTGCAATTTTTGTTTCTCTCTGAAATATAAATTTAGTTATGTTGTGAGTCCAGACTGAAAATAATTATTTTGTTTTTAAATAGTTTTTCCAGTATTTTAGCAACACACTTAGTCATGCTCAGAAAATTTGAGTCCACTGTTGTAAAACGCAGACAGCAGGACTGGAGAAATGTACTGACTACCATTGTAAACGGGCTGGACAGGCAGCTCGACCTTTGACCCAGGATCAGACAAAAAGGCACCATGTGGATTCTTTATGTTATCATTTTTGCACAGCACTGGGGAGTCCAAGCAGCCAAAAAGTCAGACAGGCACATACTTCTCACATATATAGGCCTTTTCCACTGATACAGTGCTAAGCTGGTTTCAAACTTCTGCACTTCTTTATAACTGTGAGATTATTTTCAGCCAAATGTCACTTTCATTTGAATAAAAATGATGCTACTAAGTGCCAGTGAGATGAATTTAAAAGGTGGTTAAGAAACTTTATTTACATACAAACATATTGAACTGATTATTTTTATATTTAAATGTATTATACATTTGTCATGTTTTTCAAAGTTCTTGTCACCACTGTGGTGGCTTCACTTACATCCCCAATATATTAATGAAATAATGGCTTTTTATTTTTGTTTCAACAAACACAGACATACAAACAGTAAAAGAAAAAGTGAAAAAACGTGATGAAATTCAAACTTAATGTGATTTATACAGGGGTATTAATAGTAAAATGTAAATAATTATAGCAAGTATAAGAAAAGTACACATTTTACTGGAACCTGGACCAAACTAATCTAGAACCACTCCAACCAGTTTGGCTTAAACCCACTGAAAGGAGTTCCTTCTTCTAAATAAGAATAGTCTATTCCTTAAATAAACCTGGCTCGGTTACAGAGTGCAACCGGGGTAAGAGTTGCAAGATTGCCTATCTGATGGGAATGCAAACAAATAAGCATGCATTTATATACACACACACACACACACACACACACACACACACACACACACACACACACACACACACACACACACACACA
>JAOTRQ010056294.1:0-14269 GCA_028565875.1 Hoplisoma paleatum | reverse complement strand
CCGCACAGAAAGTCCCCAGCCCGACCCGGGGGATCGAACCCGGGACTTCTTGCTGTGAGGCGACAGTGTTATAACCACTCAGACACCGTGTCGGAAATGATGCATTTAGTAGAACAAATAATGTCTGATCAGTGTGGGCATCAGTGTGTGATGCCAGTTTAACTCATGCTGGTCTTGTTCTTTAGGAAAGCAACAACATGGTGGTACCAGCCATGCAGCTGGCCAGCAAGATTCCTGACATGTCTGTTCAGCTCTGGTCCTCAGCACTGCTTAAAGGTTTGTTTGTTTTTTATCGTTCGTCTTCCACTTGGTATTAAATCTCATTTTAGTTTTGGTGTTTGGTTATAAGTGTTGGTTTATGCAGACATTGTGCATTATATTAGTGTCGTTGTGTTTATTGTACCGTAACATACAACTCAGCTGAATCAGGAAATTTTATGTGTGCTCAGATTTAAACAAGGCCTGTGGGAACACGATGGATGCACACGAGGCTGCCCAGATGCACCAGAACTTCTCCCAACAGCTTCTACAGGACCACATAGCTGCCTGCAGCCTGCCTGAACACAACCTCATCAGTGTAAGTCAGAGTAACAGTGTAGAGCTTGTAGGCGTGATGAGGGTATAAAGTATGTTTATAAACGGCCGTCCAGCTTTCAGTTCTGTAAAGTCGGTCGTTATAATGTCTGTCATAATGAAGCGTATTTATTTTAGATTTAATTCTTCTAATTTCTCTAAATGTCTTAAATACAACGTCTGACCACGAGGCCTGGGAACGCGTCTCTTCTCTTGTCGTTTCAGTGGACAGATGGACCCCCACCGGTGCAAATCCAAGCCCAGAATGGACCCACGACTAGTTTGGCCAGCCTGCTTTAAAAATGCAATACACACTTAACACACTGATGGAGATGTACACATTTTCTCACTCACAGTGAGCATATGCGTTGTACATACACGCCAGCCTCCTCCGGGCTCAATTAGAACACAGTTGCGCCGACACACACATCCACACACACACACACACACACTCTTAAAAGGACGGAGGACTGCTCTGCCTTTGTCGTGCAGATTTTTATCTTGTATTGTTCAGATTTTAACTTATTCTTATTGAACTTGTATGATGTTGGGGCAGCGAGTTTTTTTTTTTTTTTTTTTGAGACTTTGGGGGGTGGGCGTGGGGGGTAATACGTTGGGATACACAAGTCACTACGGGTGCTGAACGTACCTGCTTTTGCGGAGAGGCTTTACTGGACTTTGATTAGAACTTCAGGAGCTGCATAGATATGCCATGTCTGTTTAGAAACTATATTGTGTGTTTGTTTTGGACTACAGAGCAGCAGAATCGAAGGCTTTTATTTTTGGGGATTATTATCAGTCGATGATGCGAGTAAAGCCGTTCGTTTTTTATTGGTAGGAACTTTACTCCAGTTTAGTTCAGGTTCTGCCAAGTGTGTATGCTTAAAGTGCAAAGTACCGTCTGGGCTGTTTTCTTTAACTCCTCGTGATTATTAATCTCTCACATTCATTTAATCACCATACAGCATCCATGTCATTAAAACGAAACTTATGCTTCCTTTTTCCGTCAGACAAGTGTGATAAGGAATCGTTCTTCATCAGAAATTTGCTTCACACATTTGAAGATGGACAAAAACACTAGTTCATTTAAATGCTGGTCAGTTACTTTATTATTTTAATAGTATAACTAAATATAAACATCATTTACGACTGATTGCGATTGTGCATTTTTGATTCCTGATAAAATCCTCCAGATAATCATCCCGAAATATTTGGGACCGCTTAACCCACGAGCTTGCAGTAATCATTACCCTCATCGTATTACAGTCAAGCGGACCAGGATAAGGGCCTCGCTCAAGGGCCTGTGTAGCAGAGCCAATGGAATTAAACCGCCAGGAATGAACACACTTGGTCGATCATACGGTGTCATGGAAAAGCATTTAGTGTTACGACTCTTTGGTAAATAAGGGGGTTCATTGTTCGACTCGGCTTGTTTAACTTGAGTGAAAGTCAGTGCACATCTGAACCAAATAAGCGTTTGTTCTTGTCCTGTTCAGGGCTTTTGTGTAACAGCTGACTGTGTTGTGATCAGTACAAAAGCAACCTGGTCAGATCTCGAACAAGAACGAACATGACGACAGGATGCGGTCGTTCCTTTTTTTGGGGGGGGGGGAGAGGATGGGGGAGAATTTTTTTTTTTAATACCCGTCTGAACCACATATAGGTTTAGTTTCCAGATCCGATGTTTGTTTGTTTGTTTGGATTTGTATCTATTTACATAGTAATCTTTTACACTTCATGTCTTGTGTGTGTTTATGTATAGAATGTTATTATTTAGAACACAGCACGTGTCCGGAAGATTTTAGTATTTAATTTTATTACCGGTGACCGTTGTGGTTAAAAAAACCCCGAAGTTTTAGAAGTTTTTATGTCACGATTCTTGTTTCAACACCAGCAGCAGTTTATTTTTATTTTTACTTGGTCGTTCATTAGCTTAACTGGTTGCCGTTTCCGAAGCCATTCAGCAAGTCTGTCGAGGGTTTGTGTTTTTATTTGGAAGCTTTTAATTTAAATTATAAGCACTAACCGCTGACAGGGAACAATTTGGTCCCACAGATTTAACCTCGATCCTGGTTGAAGCATTTCCACGTCCTGATCGAATGTTTCGTTTCGGTTGTATTTGTGTTTTCCTAAAGTTACTTCATCCATGTTTGAGGTCTTAATTTTAAGCCTAAAAATGCTAATTCCTCATTTTATTTTATAAGCAGAAAAGAAAGATGCGTTTATCATTTGCGACCAACAGGGGGCGCCATTGACGAGCTAAACAATACTTTCATTCATTAATGAAGCTCTTCACTACGTCACGAGTCGAACTTAAATGCAAATTGTAAATGCAAAAATCTGCTTTTGTTTTTGTAATAATCTGTTCAAATCTATTTCTTAATATTAACCCAACATCCCCCCAAACAACACAAGACTTTTTGTACTGATTTACTGATGTCACTGGTTCTTTTACCCTCTGTAAAAAAATCCACCCCCCCTCTCTCTTCACTCTTCTGTAGTTTTAACAAATAAATTCGTTTATTACATTTTGTAAAGTTTGAATATTTATATACCACATTTATTCATTTTATAATCTTTGTTAACAAGGCATCAGATTTGCATAAATGTTACCCCCCCCCCCTTAAAAAAGCAATGACTGTTCATTTGTTGTGTTCATTCATTCTTACTGTTTATCTCATTATCACAACACAAGCTAGAGGTCAGTACTGAGCACATGTACCCCGGCACGGTTGGTGGGGAGTGCAGGAAGCAGTGAGTGGGGTTGGATCCTGACCTGTCGTCTCTTGGAATCGAACCGACAACCTTTTGATCGCAAGTCCAGTTCTGGAACGATTTCTCTTCCACTTTGCCAAAAATCAGAAGGTTGTCGGTTTGATTTGTGGAGTCACGGCAGGTCACGACTGAAGGCCACCGCACCCAAACACTCTTTCCCGGGTCCCGTGTTTAAGGATGGCGACCAAGCCGAACATGTGTGCTCGCTGCTGCCCCCTAGTGTGTGTTGAGTAGTGTGTGTCTCACCGTGCGGATTTGGATTCCTGAACACTCTAGTGTAAATGTAATTAAGTAATTAGTGTCTACAAACTTTTGGCGCACTTTGTGTTTTCCCGTAGTACACAAATACACAAACATGGATCTACGTTCGCATGATCTGTTCACATGTTTAGGTAAAACAAATATAAGGGTGTGACCACATGTGTGTGTGTGTGTGTCCTGCCCTTGAGGAATGCTCATAAGTCCTGATCTCTGCTAATGCTGGAGCTGTGTGTGTGTGTGTGTGTGTGTGTGTTGCACATGGCACTGTGCCAGCTCTGAGGTCTGCTTTCGGGCCTGGTCACATGACTGGTTTTATTTTCTAATCCGTTAAGCATTGGCTGTGATATTCCAGTGAAGTCCAGTAGTAACATCCTGGTGTTCAGCCGCCGCGGCCTCGTCGACGAGACGTTTGGAAGGTGGCGGCGAGGCAAACGGAAACGAACAAAGTGATGCTTGTAGGGTGGAAGGTAGCAGAGCCGAGCTGAGAGTGGAGACTTCCTGCCGAATAGTGAGCCAGGCCGATGTGGGCCTGGGAGGGCCACTTCCTGTTTCGTTTCTCTACTTAAATAAGGATTGAGTCACGGCCGTGGTGTTATTGGTGGCAGCCGTCGCTGTTTCCTGTCCGACGTGTGAGTTTGTTGCTCTGTCTCGGTTTTAGGGAGAAGGTTTTTGTTTTTGGTATCAAATTTGTAATAAAAATGTCTTGAATTAAGCTTTTGTTGTTGTTTATGTTATAAACGGTTCATGTTGTATAAAAGAATGATAGAAATGTTTAGTGTCCTGGTGGTCAGAGAACTGAACTTGTGATCGGAAGGTCGCCGGTTCGAGTCCTAGATTCGACAGGTCATGACTGAAGTGCCCTTGAGCGATGTACCGGCCCCCTGGGGCTGCCTTCCACACAGGCCATGTGTGCTCGCTACTGCCCCCTAGCGTGTGTTCATTAGTGTTGTGTTTAAATGTGGAATAAAATCCATCCATCATCCATCCACCCATCATCATTCATCCACCCGTCATCCATCTATCATCATCATTCATCCACCCGTCATCCATCTATCATCATCATTCATCCACCCGTCATCCATCTATCATCATCATCATTCATCCACCCGTCATCCATCTATCATCCATCCATCATCATTCATCCATCCATCATCCATCTATCATCATTCATCCACCCATCATCCATCCATCTATTATCCATCCATCCATAATCCATCTATCATCATCATTCATCCATCCATAATCCATCCATCATCATCCACCCGTCATCCATCTATCATCCATCCATCCATTTATCATCATCCATTCATCATTCATTCATCCATCATTCATCCATCTTTCCATCTAGTGTTACTAGTGTGTAACACTATTTAGGATAATGTAGAGGTGCGCACACACACACACACACACACACACACACACACACACACACACAGGGTGAAAACACTAGAACGAATGAGATTGACAAACACACACATAAACATACCCCCTCCACCAACACCACCCCCCTCCTCCCTCCCGACATGTGGAAAGCATCCGTATGACTTTTTGCATTTTGCCATCTACACTTCAGAAGTACAATGTGGTTCGGCACTCTGTATGGAGAGACACACCCCGATTGGCGCACTTGCCTCACCCGTGTGAACGCACCACCCAACAGCCAACAAAGATGGTGACTGTCAGAATCACAGTAGTTCCTCTCCGGCTTCGTGCCTCACCTTTCTATAAACAACAGGCCAATCCCGGGTCCGGTGTACTAGTGTGTGTTTTAGTGCTCCAATACACACCTTATATTGTGAATGGCCTGAACACCTCAACCGAAAGTTGTCCTTGGGTGCCTGGCATAAAAAAACCCTTTATAAAGTCTTCGTAGGTGTATAACTGTTGTAATAAAGCAGTTATTACGGTGTCTTGTAGGCTTGAAATAACTATCCGTGCCTCGTAAGGTTTCACTTTGGGATCCAGTGGAAAGGTAACAACCTGCACCGTGTTTTCACCACAAACACCAGCTGTGTTTCCCGGGCAGAGCTTAAACAGTCAAAGTGTGTAAGACTAGGACTAGTAGGATTGGTTTAAAAGTGGGTCTGTATTACTGGCAAGGCACGGATTGTGATTCGAGTCTTGGGAATCTTGGTTTGGACCTGGTCTGTAATAACATAACGAGACGTGGCTGAGCTCTGGTAGTCTAGTTGGGTGTGTGTACTAGCTGGGAACCCAAAGGTTTGGGGTTCGAATCCAGGCTCTGCTACACTCCGATACACTGCTGGGTCCTTGAGCGAGATCCTTAACCCTGTCTGCTCCAGGGGGCGCCGTACTGCGACTGACCCTGAACTCTGACCCCAAACTTCCAGACAAGTTGGGATATGTGAAGAGAAACATTTCATTGTATAAGTGTAATGATAAAATTGAATTTGATTTGATGATGATGTAAAATAAGTGTTTACATCCAGGAGCTGAAACATTCGGTGTTTTGTAAGAAAAGAACAGAGGCACCAAAGTGAATAAACGGTGCACACAACGGGTCTCATCCATTAAACTCTCCTAAACACACCAGCAAACTGTTCGAAATTAAAAAAGGAACCTTCGACCAGATTTATGGAACACTGATCCTAACCGTGCACCTGCATGCTAATTCAAAATTAGCATGTCATTAGCATGTCATTAGCATGTCATTAGCATGTCATTAGCATGTTATCAACTCACCAGCACCAAGAGTCCATTTTTAACTGCACTAACTGGAATGATGTTAGTCCTGATCTTAGACCTGATGTTGGTCTTGATGCTAAATTTGATGTTAGTCCTGATCTTAGACCTGATGTTAGTCCTGATGCTAAATTTGATGTTAGTCCTGATGTTAGACTTGATGTTAGTTCTGATGTTAGACCTGATGCTAAATTTGATGTTAGTTCTGATGTTAGTCTTGATGTTAGACCTGATGTTAGTCTTGATACTGATAGTGTTGCGTCTGAACTACAGGACCAGTCAAAAGTTTATACACACCTTCTCCAGAATGATTGGGTTCACATGACCCACGACCTCCTGACCTGAGTCCAGCTCAGGTGGTTCAAGTTTGATGTGAGGTGAAGCTAAAGCAGTCAACAAGTGCTCAGCACCGCTGACTGTTGGAGGACCGTTTAAGTCCTTCTGTATTTTTGTAGAACGGTTGGAGTCCTTCAGGACTGTTGGAGGACAGTTGGAGTCCAGGTGGTTCCTTGGACCAATGTAAAATATAAAACGTCTTTTGTATGTTGTTTGTTTACAACATAATTCCAGATGTTTTCTTTATAGTTCAGATCTTCAGTATTAATGTACAGCGAGTGAGGGTTTGGGGGTTAGAGGTGTGTATACAAACTTTGGACTGGTTGTGTACTTGGCAGACCATGTTGTGTTGGTGTGTTTATTTGTTTGTTTGTTTGTTTCAGGTGAAGGAGAAACCCGTCGTGGATCTTCGTGCCGTTCCGGAGAACGAACTTCTGGACTCGGACACGGAGGCAGAGAGGAGCCTGGTGGAGAGAATCCGATCCATCAAACAGGAGAAGTAAAGGACTAGCATCTCCATGTTCACTACACACTGTACTACACACTCGACTACACACTACACACTATACTGCACACTACACACTCTACTACACGCTACACACTCTACTACACGCTATACTATATACACTATATACTGTACTATACACACTGTATTACACACTGCACACTATAAACATGATACTGTAAATACTACAAATGATGTAAATACTATAAACACTGTAAATGCTTTAATCACCATAAATAGCTGCACTATCATTGTCACTGTTGGGCCCCCGAGCGAATATGTGTGTGTGTGTGTGTGCGCGTGTGCGTGCGTGCGTGTGTATGTGTGCGTGCGTGTGTGTGCGTGTGCGTGCGTGTGCGTGCGTGTGTTACAGAGACGATCTGGCCTGTAGGTTACCTGACATGGAGCAGCCGGGGTCGGATCAGGAGAATCTGGACTCGGAGGCCTCGGCCAGTTTTGAGTCTCTGTTAGATGATCGTGTTCAGTGCTCAGAGTCAGAAGGTGAGTGTGAACTTCCACCTGGAAGTTCTGCTGCTCAACTTCCTGTGGATTCATGAAGGTTCGTTTATGATGCAGGTGTGAATCAGCTGCTGCTGGCGCCGGTTAAGAAGGTGGCAGTGCCCGCTGTTCTCTAGCAACTCTAGCAGGTTGTGATGTCACCGAACCCAACACACCGTTCTGTGTGTGTTAGTGTGTTTTCTTATGTATCCGTGTGTATGAGTGTGTATGTGTCAGTCTGTCTGTGTTCGTGTGTGTGTGTGGGGGTGTGTGTATTTATGTATGTTCACATGTATCCTTGTATCTGTGTGTGTGTGTGTTCATGTATTTCCTGTGTGTGTGTGTGTCTCTCTCAGGCAGCATGACTTCAGCAGTGAGACTCCAGAGACCTGCTCACCCTCTCGTCACCGCCACCTCGCCCAGTAACCTGGGAAACGACCTCTGCTGCTCTCCTTCATCTCCCCTGCTGACCACGGCCGGGAACCCAGCACCACCACCCCGCCCCTCTCTCACTGGCGTACAGACGTGGTGTATGAGCCCTGCACCGACCGGGCGCTTCTCTCATCTCCATCTCACCCACGTATAAGAACCGCGTTCAGAGACGTTGTGTTAAGCACTTTGACCTCTCCTGACGTCTCCTGATGTCGTTTTTACTTTATTATTTTAACTCTGCAGCCTGATGAACCTGTTAAAGTGTCGCATCCTCGTGTTTTCATGAGCCACTCGGATCTCACATACTTTCAGACCCACACACACACACACACACACACACACACCCCACCCCCACGCACGCCCCTCATTCAGGACGGCCCCGTATCTTCAGGATTGTTTCAGTGAGAAGCGCTCGGCGGGACGAAGGCATTATAATGGTACAACATCTCACGGGTGATGCTGTAATACTAGCACACCAGGGCTGGGATTCTAAACTCTTTGTCTGCTTCTGAAACTCGTTGTAGTTCCAAAGGTTTATGGTGCCATCTAGTGGGAATAATTCACATCTTCTGATCTGTTTTCTCCTCATATACCCCGAAATATTACAAAAATTTAACAGGAAACAAACGGTACGACGCTGTATAAATGCACCCTGAAGGACGGAGGGGGGGAGGTGTTGTGTTCCAGAATCTTCTTTAAAGAGTTTTACATTTTAATCGGATCTGATATCATTAGCAGTACGAGGACATGAGCTAACAGAGAAAAGAGAGAGACACAAACTTTTTCACCCATCAGAGACTCTCACCAATCAGCCAGCAGAGGTCGCCACTGCAGCACCAGCAATGGAATTATTCACTTATTCATTCCGCCAAGTTTATTTTTGACGTTAGTTTTATTACTTATAGTTTTAAAAGTGTGGACGATCGGTCACAATCTCATCTAATACGATGCAGTGTGTGATGTCACGGTGATGTCACGGTGATGTCACGGACGTTTCCTCAGTACAGGTTTAAGACTAGAGAACCAGAACCGCCTCAGTGGAACCGCCGGTCCTTCACGTGTAAACGTTCAAACTGGTGTGTAAAGCCAGCGCTGATTTATTACTGCTGCATGGAAATAGGATTAAAATGTTTAGACTAGGCAACGTAGTGGTATTTAATTGGGGGGGGGGGGGTCACACAGACCGACTGAAAAGCATCATCCTACAAAAACTAAATAGATTCTAATCTCGATACACAACGAGATCTTTTACTGATGATACCAGTTTGTGTCACTTTTATTACTAGTTTGTAGAAAATACAGTTTGATACAGATCACTAGAACTTTAGATGTTATTGTCTTGTACCACCACTAGGTGGGAGCAGCATCTTGTTGCAACAGCAGAGGTCACAACTGCAGCAGCAGCGAGAAAAAAAATTTCATTCTTTGTTCGTTCACCTGCTCAGGTGTCGCTTTTAATTTATCACTAGCACACCAGCGCAGAGACGGACAAACTAGCCTGGATAAATAGGACGGCCCGATGCAAGATCCTCAGCAGAGAAAGACGGATTGAATGCCGAACTCTTTTAAGCTATTTATTCTAAATGTGTGGCTGCTAAACAGAAGCTACGTTAGCATTCGTATTAGCAGTTAGCGTTCAAACTTGCGTCTCTGAGAAGAGCTGCAGGATTATTTTGATTTGATTGTAATTTTTGTGCTTTTTCTTCGTGGTCTTTTAAATCTCAGCAATAAAACATCCGACTGTTGAACGTTTGTACGTTATGAAAAGCACAGGTTTCATGTTTTATTGTTAGCACAAGGTTCCGTGCTGTTGAGAGAACATTCCCGTGCCCCCCTCCCTCCATGCACCCGTCCGTGGACCCCCGGAGGAGCAGTTTGGGATTTCTCTCTGAAGAGGGCAGGAGAGAGCATCTTTCATGGACCTGACCTGCAACTTTTCGACCGTGTGGGATTCGTTTGTCTGTTGGACTCATGAGTTTGTGTAGCGTCGCGTTTACTAAACTCGTGTTGATGCTGTTGTTGCGTTTGTGTAGCGTCGCGTTTACTAAACTCGTAGCGTGTCGCGTTTCTCTTCTGGATGAATGAATGTTACATGTTTAGCAGGAGGAGAATCGACTCGCTCGGTTCCTGAGACGAGATTTTAACATGTTTTGCATTAAAATGTGCAATTTCTTATCAAAACAGTTTGTAGCTGCTGCAGATGTTTGTTCTCGTCTTTATTCCTGAAATCTTGATTTCACTAAAATCTCAGGAGCAGAACATCAAAGTCAATATTTCATTTACATTTAATTACACCTGAGATCTAAAACCTCAGACTCGTTTCAAACGTTACAAATAAAAGTTAGTAGTAAAAATACATCATTTAGTAAAGTGTTTGATCTGTACTGGGTGTGTTTGTGATGTGTATTTGGGTGCTACAGTGTCTCTTGGTATCAGGTTTGGTGGAAGCACACGCTACAGCCAAGTGTTGCAGTGTTGCCTTCCATAAACCTGCAGACGAAGTGTGTGTGTGTGTGTGTTCGTGTACGTGCTCCAGCAACCCCACGATTCTGACTGGTTGATTAACTACACGACGTTCTGTTCTTATTTGACCTCACTGTGACTGCACTCACCCAACATGGCCGATTTCACACGTCCATCGCAGCACTTCCGCCCACGTGTCGTGTGACGTCAGCGCGGCGTCACGTTCAGCGTTAGCATCATGGCTACATCCCGACTGGAGATGAATTTTATTCGTTTATTATCTCGCTGTGAGATTTTAGCTGCTGAGAAACGAACCGCGAGTGAATGGAGGCTGGAAAAGGTAAAAATAATACAAATAAAAGTGATTAAAAGTGTCGGAGGTGCTGCTGTTAATCACTTTATTCAGTGTGTTCGGTTTCTCTCAGAGCCACGTAAACAACTTCATCTTTTATTATTTATTTACTTCCATTTTTTTTATTCTGTTTTTATCCTGCAAGTTATTTCAACAGTTTGTTCTGTTATTTCTGTTTAATCCAGTTTATTAACATGATTAGTTTTAAAATGTATTTAATAAACAACCTTTTAAATGTTAAAATATAAATTAAATCTTTCTAATAAGATTAAATCTAAATAAATTAAAGTTTTATCTTCCTGCTAGAAATAAAAGTTCTTTAAATGGTCACTTTATAATAATGACATTTTCTTTAAAACAATAATAATAATAAAATGTGTGTTATTGTGCACAGTTGGAGAGGAATAATACTTAATAAACAACAACAATAAACAACAATAATAAACAACAATAATAATATACCCCTCCTGGCACAAGCCGCCCTATTTATCCAACACTACAGTGCATGGGTTTATGCATTTAGTATTAAGAGAGTTAAGGGCCTCGCTCAGGGGCCCAACAGCAGCCACCTAGCTGTGGTGAACTATGGCTACTGGCTCATATGTGTGAAGTTTGCATGTTCTCCTCGTGCCTATGTGGGGTTTCCTCCCACAGTCCGCAGACATGCAGTCAGATTACATTTCAGATACTGATATTTTTCTCTCTCTCTGTGTGTGTGTGTGTGTGTGCGTGTGTGTGTGTGTGTGTGTGTGTGTGCGTGCGTGCGTGTGCTTTCTTCTTGAAGTACGTTGGCGCTCTAGAGGAGATGCTGGTGGCGCTGAGGAAGAGTTTAAGGTACAATTATAATTTATAATATATTTTTTATAATATTTTGAATAGCTGCAGCGCCCTCTGCTGTATAAAGTGTTTATAGATTGATGAATCGGTGTTTGTTGTGTGTTTGTTGTGTGTTTGTTGCGTGTTTGTTGCGTGTTAGTAAACCCACAGCAGAGATCCTGAGCGATTACACACGGAAGGTGGATTTCCTTAAAGGACTCCTGGAGGCTGAGAAACTGGTGAGATGGATGTTTTTGGACTGTTGGATGGGTGGAGGTGGTGTGTGATTGTGTTCTGTCGTCCTCACCGTCTCTCTCGTGTCCCCCTGCAGTCGTCCTCCACTGAGAAAGCTCTGGCTAATCAGTTCCTGGCTCCGGGTCGGACGCCAACCGTCTCCAGTGAGAGGATCAACACCAGCAGGACGCTTCACCTGCAGAGTAAAGCACGATGTACCGAGGAGATGCGGTCAGAACTCTTCCACACGGTCAGCACATACAACTGAACACGCTACATACAGTCCGACATACAGTCCGACATACAGTCCGACACGCTACATACAGTCCAACACGCTACATACAGTCCAACATACAGTCCGACACGCTACATACAGTCCAACATACAGTCCGACACGCTACATACAGTCCAACACGCTACATACAGTCCAACACGCTACATACACGGATGATTCACGTGGGATGGAACGATAAACTCTGCTCGTGATTAAATTCACCATTTCTTGTTTCCTCCTCCTGTCCAAAAATATGTGAGTGAGGTGAATCAGATGAGTGTGTTTGATCTAAACGTGTAACGTGTGTCCTGGATAAATAATATAATAAAATAAATCATTTCCTGTCAGGAATGTTAATAAAATGTCAAACTTGACGTTAAATTTAAATTAATTTATAAACTTCTATATTTTCACAGGCTGCTGCAGGTACAGGTGGGTCGTCCAGATGTGCTGATGTCTCTGTTTTACATGGTGTGTGTTGAGTGTGTAGATTTATTGTGTGTGTGTGTGTGTGTGTGTGTGTGTGTGTGTGTGTATCAGGTTTATCTGACACTGAAGTGAGACACAGAAGGTGAGACTCGTTTATTATCATCTATTAATCCTGATGCTGTTTGTTTTTTTCTGGATCTTTTATTCTGGATCTTTTCGTGTCTCCAGTCTAAGTGGCGTGGCAGCGGGGGGCGGGGCTGAGAATGGGGTGGGGCGTGAGAGTGGGGCGGAGCTGGACGCCGTACTGCAGCATCATCACGACGTCCAGGAGAAGTTAGCAGAGGAGATGCTGAACCTCGCTCGCAACCTGAAGAACAACACGCTGGCGGCTCAGAGCATCATCAAACAGGACAACCAGGTCACCAGCTCTCACCTGTCTCACTCTCTCACCTGTCTCACTCTCTCACCTGTCTCACTCTCTCACCTGTCTCACTCTCTCACCTGTCTCACTCACTCACCTGTCTCACTCTCTCACCTCACAATCTCTCTCTCACCTGTCTCACTCTCTCACCTGTCTCACTCTCTCACCTCACAATCTCTCTCTCACCTGTCTCACTCACTCACCTGTCGCACTCTCTCACCTGTCTCACTCTCTCACCTGTCTCACTCTCTCACCTCACAATCTATCTCTTACCTGTCTCACTCTCTCACCTGTCTCACTCTCTCACCTGTCTCACTCACTCACCTGTCTCACTCTCACCTCACAATCTCTCTCTTACCTGTCTCACTCTCTGACCTGTCTCACTCTCTCATCTGTCTCACTCTCTCACCTGTCTCACTCTCTCACCTCACAATCTCTCTCTTACCTGTCTCACTCTCTAACCTGTCTCACTCACCTATCTCATCTCTCACCTCACAATCTATCTCTTACCTGTCTCACTCTCTCTCCTATCTCACTCTCTCACCTGTCTCACTCTTACCTGTCTCACTCTACCACCTGTCTCACTCTACCACCTATCTTACTCTCTCACCTCACAAGCTCTCTCTTAACTTTCTCACCCTCTCACCTATCTCATTCTCTCGTCTGTCTCACTCTCTCATTTCACCTGTCTCACTGTCTTACCTCACAGTCTCTCTCTCACTTATTTCACATCATTGTCTCTCTCTCTCATCTCACTGTCTCTCTCACCTGTCTCACTCTCACGTCACAGTCACGTCTCTCTCTTCACACACACACACACACACACACTATATCTCAGCTAGATTTTTTACGTTTAGATGCAGTAGCAGCATTTAAACACAAGAGGGCGCTCGTTCCTTTCTTATGATTGTTTACAATATAAGATGCTTTTACCGATAAATACATAAAAAGTGATAAATAAAGAAACATTTTGGTTCCCTAAATAAATCTGAGGAAAAATATTCAATAGATTTTGTGCAGCACTGAACAGTTTTATTACATTCTTTTATTTTTCCACTTCATGATTTATATACTCACATTTATATATACACACATAAATACACACATTTATATACACAAATTTATATATATATATATATATATACACACACACACCTTTATATACACATAAATACACACATTTATATACACAAATTT
>JAOTRQ010056284.1:0-14269 GCA_028565875.1 Hoplisoma paleatum | reverse complement strand
CCGAAATACTCTGGGATCGGTAACGATCCACAGAGTGACCCAGGGTCGATTTCGACTAAAAGGGTAAAAATCATCATATATATATATATATATATATATATAAATAAATATTGCACGTGCGTCGTGGCAGTTTTGGGACTCCATACTGGTGATCTTCCATGGTCAAGTGTGCTTTCCTAGGGCATGGACTTGTAGCACCCCACAAGATTTAGTTAATTACTCTGTCATTTATTTATTCTTCCTCTTTTGCCTTTTATGTAGTTTGATGTCTCTGATGAGCTCAACTAAGCTCAATAATTGATACTGTTAAATGCCTTTTCTCCATTTAAAACACGTACTGTAATTTAATTCTCTTTTATGTTTCAGTCGGAACACAAAGTACACTTGTCACTGTGCAATAAGTTGTGTTATGCCATTGGAGGAGCGCCCTATCAGATCACAGGATGCGCACTGGGCTTCTTTCTCCAGATTTACCTGCTTGATGTTGCTCTGGTAATTGATGTTTTTTTACATTGAGATTTGGGATTTCTTTTCTTTGGTTATTTTTATTTAAATGTCTTTTGTAGAAAAATAAAGCAATTTTTGTTTAATGAATTGTTAGTGCGCTGGCTATTTATTTAACAAATAGTCACACACACAGTTCAATTTACACGAAGCATATTTCTTTCTGTTGACATAAGTAATTGACTTTGTTGGCCTGGACTGTAAGACAGTTTTGTTACACCCACTTTCCTAAGCAGGACAAACTGCTTGCCATTTCATAGCAACAATGAAGCCATTGTGCTGAGTATAACAAAAAGTTCTGCTGTCTTATTAACTTGTAAAGAGTTACTTTGCTTTTAACAAGCTTTTTGGATAGATTAAAAAGAGCAAATTCCAGAAGCACATATGAAACTGGATGAACTTTTGTCAATATTAAGTGTTCAAGGCAAGCAAGGTTGCTCTCCTTATTTCTAAGTCAGGCGTTCAAATTGAGACTTTGTGTAAGTGCTAATTATGCTTTACTGGTGGTCAGAAAGTGAACAGCACAGTAGTTGTTTAGCATAACCACTTTGTACAGCCAAAATGCTTCCTAGTGGAAAATGTAATGCTAACACAGCTAGTTGTTGTGAGACCCAAGGTCACCCTGTAGCTGTATGATTGATCTGCGTCTGAACTCTGAGAAATGTCATTGTTGTTTATTTACTGCCCCCCACCTACATCACAGTGTATTGTATGATATTTGAATTAAAGAGCCAATATTCTTAATGTGACCAGACTTTCTGCCAGCTTTACTGGTATGTAATAATGAGGGTTTACAAAAAAAAGTGGAGACCTTTTATTATCTTTAACTACAGAGATTCATTTTTCTTACAGTTCTGTTAAAATCTGGATGTGTTTAACCAAATCTTTTAATATAAGGAACAAAACGCACAATTTACTGGAAAATTATTTGTTAAATATAATATTTGAGCGGGGAAATCATTGATATTTGTTATTGTTGTACTTGACATTAAACAAGGGCATACTAATTACCTAAAAATTGTGGACGTAGTTAGCATTACCCATTTACAAAGATTTACAAATATTATTAATGGTTATAAATAAACATTCTGGCAATATTTATTGCAGTCTACTATAGTAGTTGCTGTTTACACTAAAAAAGTCCAAACTAAACATCAACATGTACAGTGGAATACTGTGTGCACTCTTAATGTTAACAAGCTCTGCTTTACCTCATAATTCCACACCATCCACATTTCTTCCAAAATAAGCATTTACTTTAGGTTAAGTCAATTGAAGTCAGTTATAAGCATTAGAACATTGCGTTAAACTAGAAAACAAACAGGGCAGCTGATTTTGATCAACATACATTTTAACTTTGGACATCATCATGACACAAATTCCTATAGAGATTGGTTTACTGTTAGTCCTTGTTTTTTGTCTACTGTGTTCTGTGACATTTAATTCAACAAAATGTGTATTCGCTGCAGTTCTTTGTTATGATATAATAATGCCTTTATCATATACTTCACCATTTAGCTGGATCCATTTTATGCTTCTATTATTCTATTCGTGGGACGAGCTTGGGATGCCATCACTGACCCAACTGTGGGCTTCCTAGTCAGCCGAAGTCCTTGGACCAGATTTGGAAAGATGCTTCCCTGGTATGTTTCTTGACACTTCTTTGGTAGTAGTAGTGTAGTAGTAGAAGTAGTGTAGTGTATATTTTATTACTGGCAAATTGTGGTGGAAGAAAGTTGCCACTTTTATAAATATTTTTGACTATAATACTTTAGTGGAAAAAAATTAAGGTAATGCTTGAAATCATTTAAAATATGTTCTATAGATCTATAGTAATGAAACCACCCTCAGGTTTCCCCGTTTAGCATCACTGCACTTTTCAACATTTATTCTTGGTGTTTTCCTAACCCTTTATTTGGTTCTAATTTTAAGGGATTTCACATTTCCTACCTGTAATGATGTATTTTACCTTCAGAGAAACTTTTACGGCAACCTTGCCAATGCATTCAGTTTTAAATGTTACCCAAACCCAGACACAATAAATGATCTTGAAGCCATGTAAGCCAAATGAGACAAAAAGCCGACCATGCGACATTAATCTGCCAGAGTAGACATTTGCTTTGTGTGTTGTTTAGTAGTTTTAAAGGTTATTGGTTCTTAGATTGGTAGTCCAGTTAACTATCACAGTTTACCTTTACTTTACACCCCCAGTACATTGTTCTGTTTCTAAATATGTGCTGTAAATGTAAGCTTTTAAAAGATTATTTAAAACCACATTTCTTTGAAAAGCATAACACTTAACTTTTTTAAAACTGACCCTTTCAGAGAATAAGTCTGATTTATTAATGAAGATCTGACTATTTTACAAAAAGCTATTACAGTATACCACAATGTGATTGTAACTAAGATCAATATTATGCCAGTTTTTTTTTCCAAAAAAACTTAGTTTATATTTGAGAAGCTCAACTATGAGGGTGAATTGTTCAACATGTGGTGCAACTGTTTGTTTTTTTACTTAATTTAAACAACGCCCAAGTTATCCTCCTTTCAGCACTTCTACACTAATTATTTGCCCACTACCAATATATGTTGCTTAATGTCTGTGTGACTGTAGAAATGATGCATAGTTTGAAGGAAACTATGTGCATTTGTTGGTTGGGTAAAGTTTTTTTCGTTCTGAAGCTTCATTTCAGATCAGAGACTCACATTGTTTAAAGGAGGGGGGAAATATGTAAATCATAAAGCCCTGATTGGTCCAGCCCTCAACACACCACTCGTTTGCGCCAATCAGAGCCTGTCAAATCCAACACGCTTTCATGTGCCTGCTTGTAAGGTTACTTCAGTTCACAGAGGGTAGATTCATATAACAGCACATGCTTTGAAGAATACAGAACGCGTTATTGTTCTGTTTTTTTTTTTATAAATGCTTAAATATGAAAGAGTTTCAATTAAGCTTTATGAACAGTTATTGTTATTAAGAATAAAAGCAGATATTCTTTTGATTATTTGAGTTTCAAAGAATTCAATAAACCCTATGTGGGTGTGGTAAATAATTTTTCACAGCACTGACAAAATGTCTAAGATCATTATTCCACAAAGTAATAACTAATATAAATATAATACATTTTATCTATCTACCTATCTCCCCCCCCTCTCTCATATATATATATATATATATATATATGTGTGTGTGTGTGTGTGTGTGTGTGTGTGTGTGTGTGTGGCGGGGGGATTTATTTAATACATTTCACATGATAAATGTAAGAAGTCCACATTTTTAAGCCACATGTTTAAGGCCAGCTGCCAGGGAGCTTCTACTGACAGCTGGCCTTGAGACTCTTATAACACTTTGCTTGTATATAACTTGTACGTAATCCAGTTTTAAACTGGTATTGAAAATATCAGGGCAAACCTTTAAATTGCAAAAATAATTATGTAAATCTCTAAATGATGCCATGTATAATTAATCTTATCAGAGCATAATAATGTCATGGTAAAATATATTGCATTAATCTTACTTGTTTCTTTCTGGATCAATTTAGGTGTAATTTAATAGGAAACAAACCATGAATTCATCCAGTAACTCTTGTCACTTTTGCATAGTGGGAGATGAAATTCAATTTATGTAGAATTAGAACCATAACTAACACTTGGGTACTTGTCTCAACTGACAGTGACTGCAAACTTGCTTTCATTTCAGAGCAACTAGTCAATGTGTACTTAACTGGCAAACAAAACGTGTGTTGTAAAAAGGAATTATGTGCGTGTTGTGTGTTCTGTTCTAAATTGAGGGTTTATTCAAAGCTTTAGGAATAATTATGGTTTAGTGTGTCCTTGTTTGCCATCAGGGATACTTTCATGGGATGGCTTTTAAAATAAAGACTAAAGGAAAACCCGTTTGCAAAACATCCTGTCTATCTTGTTACTTTCTTGGTCCCTAGTCTGTGCTCAATTTCAGCATTGTGTGTCCTTGAGTCATGGGCAGTAGTACAGGATGTGTCCTTGAAGACAGTTTACATAATGCACTTATTATGAATTAGGACTATTTTTTAGGATTTTTTTACTTGCCCGGAAGGTGTAAAACTAGGTGTGTTCTGTAGTGGTATGATGTTTTCAAATGGTAACTTACTGTGGTCTTTCTTGCCAGAATTAGTATCACTAGTACCACATCAAAGCTAGAAGCTCCTACATAATATAATTCCCAAATATGAAGTGACCTCATTAAACGCTGGCCGTGGCAGCACATGAATCAGGTAAAGTAATATCTTAATATTCATTTGTATTTTTGCTTGCAGGATTGCTCTATCAACACCATTTGCAGTTGTGTCTTACTTTCTCATCTGGTATGTGCCTCCATTTGAAGATGGCAAAGTCATCTGGTACCTCATCTGCTATTGTCTCTTCCAGACACTACAGACAGTGAGTATCGGCTACTATTTTCTTATGAAACATTCCGTTGTGTCTGTATCATACTGATTTTGTGTTGATTTTGTGTTCTAGTGCTTTCATGTGCCGTACTCGGCCCTCACGATGTTTATTAGCACAGAACAGAAGGAAAGAGATTCTGCCACAGCTTACCGTAAGTGCTGTTGAAGGGCTTATATCACAGTGGTTGGTAAAATTATGTACTATTGAGTAGCTTGAAGTGATTGAGTAACATGCTACTATATGGTTGAAAGTATCTGGACTAAACAATCTGCATTATTGTGAAGTCCTGTACAATGAAATTATCCAATTTAAAAGCTAGGCTCAGAGCACAGGATCAGCCATTGTATGTCTCTTCCCACTGATTTACCATTGCCCCTTCCATATTTATTTGAATAGCATTGTATTCGGTTTTTAAAAGCTTATTGTGCCCAATTATCCCAGAATATGGTCTTGTTGCCAAATATTATTGGCAGTCAGTTTGGGTAGAAAAATTGTAACTATGTTATTATAATTCACATTTTGACTCTTTTCAATTAGGCATGACTGTGGAAGTCCTGGGCACAGTCATTGGCACTGGCATTCAAGGCCAGATTGTAGGAATGGCCAATGCACCCTGTATTCCAATTGAAAATGAATCCAACTTCCTCATAAATTCTACTGGAGCTTTCGGAGCTGAGCACAACATTAGTCAGCCACATGTTTCCCTAGAACACACAGTAAGTCCTGCCTGACACTAATACATTTGAGTATGATTGAATCGAGCACTATCACATGCACAATGTTTTTTATTTTTTCCATCAGAGAAAAGCCTATATGATCGCCTCAGCAGTTATCTGCGTCATCTATGTCCTGTGTGCTATCACACTCTTCTGTGGTGTAAGAGAACGCAAAGGTGAGTAGAAGCCGGCATTGATTATTCAGTGAATAAAAAATTTTTGTGCTCACTTAGACTTTTGATTTGGAAAACATGGCTTCCTGGAAAAACAAGGCACTAGGTTGGTACTGCAATTATCTTTTCACATTTAGATCAGCAGTTCAGTTATAGGGACTTTTCCTCAGGACTCAGATTACTTTGATGAAGTAGCTAGCAGCTGGTGTGGTTTAATGGTGCAGGTTAAACTGAGATTAGTTCTTTGACATTAGCATTAGAGATGCAACTAATCTAATAGGTCATCACATTCAGTTGTACTAGAGTTTCAGCCCAGTACATACTAAAATGTTTAACAAGTTGGCCTTTGTACAGTGTGCCTGGCCCAGGAGAGCAAACACGATTTGTATAATTGAACAGCTAATGTATTGTTCCTTTTATCATTTAAGTACTTCCCACCAGTTGTGACTTAAAAACTCTTATGCAAGAATAAACCAAACAATAAATAATTCTTAAAATTACAAAAAGGAGATTGTTCGTGTTGCACAAGTTTTGTAGTAGGATATTTTCAATAGCATACAATCACCCCAGCTCTGCCATTCTTCGGGTAGGTGTAATCTAGTGGCAGTATTCACAGCAGATATTTTTGACCATTTGTCTCTCTTGGGTGGGATGATCAAACTAAGTGGTTGGGATCATTGAACACTGCAAAAGACCATTTAGACCATTACCATTGAGATGTTGGAATCCCCAATTTAATATTTATAGAAGTGGGTAACACTAGGAACTTTAAATATTACTTAATTTGAATATTAACATTAAAACCTCACTTCTGTATGGCAATTTCTGCAGTACTTGTTGATGAGAGTTGCACACACCGACTTCCTGCTTGGCTGTAATTGGAGGAATCGGCTCAGCTGTTTTCTGAACAAAAGAATCAATAACTGAGTCGGCTACTTTAGTACATGATGATCCCTTGTTGCATTTAGTGCGATTAACAAAACACGTTCAGCTAATATTGATACTTTGAACATGTTTTGACGTTAGTGTTACACAAAGTCCTAAGTTCTTTTTTTTTTTTTTTTTTTTTTAATTTTTTTTCCAATTTAGGTACAGATTGAAATACTTTGTATTACAAGGAATTTGTTAACTTGGGATCACTAGATAAAAAAAGGAAATTAGTCATCGTCTTTCTGGACTTAAAGTTAGTTATAACACAGCATGAATAACTGTTGACCTTTGTTTGGCAGAGATCACGAAGTCCAGAGTAAAGCCCATATCCTTCTTCAGGGGGATTCGTCTGGTTATGGGATATGGTCCCTATGCCAAGCTGGTGATGGGCTTCCTTTTCACGTCTCTGGCCTTTATGGTAAGTTTTTGATTCAATCATCTTGTTTTGTGCAGGTCTGTTTGTTTTTTGGAATTCACATGAACCAGTCATGGCATGTTTGGTTTTATTATGGCTGTTTTTATAAAGACATGTTTTGTGTTTACGCAGCTCCTGGAGGGAAACTTTGCTCTTTTCTGTTCCTACACACTGGGCTTCAGGGATGATTTTCAGAATGTCTTACTGGTAGTCATGGTAGGTTCAGTCAAATAGAATGGATCTCAATACTTCTATTATTAATCATCTATAGTGCATCACAGAATTAAATCCACACTGTCTGTTGAAATTGAGATAAACAGTGAAAAACGGCAAATAAATGATCTTTGTTACCAAATAAACAGTATTTTGCCAACGTTTGGAAATATTTATACAAATTTCCAGAGAATGTCTAAGCTATGACTGCTGCACTGACAAATGCAACATAGGCAAAACAAGAACGTGCTATACAGTAGGATGTTTAACTTGGGAGTGCCACATTCAAATAACTAATGTGAATAACTCATGAAGATAACATGAAAGAGGACTCGATGTTCCTTAATAAATTTGTGATTGATTGTATGGCATAAATAAGAGCACGGGTACCGGGTGCTTCTATGGCAACTGAGGAACGCTAGAGAATTAAAGACAGCTGACTGGCTCAGAGATTTTGTCTCATATTCCAGCCTGTCAATTTTGTGTGTAAAGCGACAATGCAGTCCCATCACACAGAGAATGATCATTGTGAGCATTTACTGGGTCACCGTGTTATAAACCGAATGTCAGAGAGAATAGTATAGAAATTGGGAAGGTGGAATGTTTCTTAACTTTCTAAACCTTCAGAAACTATGGGAATATAAAGCATCGTGCTTGATTGTATGTAAACATTGGAGGAGGACATTGTCAATATCTTTTGTACTGCGAATTAGTTTGGTAGTAAAAAAGGTATTTACCTGATTTTTACAGCCTATCTTTATGTTCATGCTTTGCAGAGTTATTTATAATTTAAAAGCGGTATTTGAGGGTGAACCATACTGTAGTTACTCCAGTTAGACTAGTTTTAATGCAGTATATGCACCGACTGAAGACACTTGCAATAAACACAGCTTTCCTTCTGTCTGCAGCTCTCTGCCACTCTCGCAATCCCATTCTGGCAGTGGTTTCTTAGTCGATTCGGCAAGAAGACAGCTGTATATGTTGGGACAACAGTAAGTTCTGGCAAAAAAACATTCAGAGGAGCCACTTAAAATAGAGACATGTGTTTTAGTACTTAAGATATTTGTGATACTAGCTTATAACTACTTATAGATGTGCTCATTCAGCTTTCAATGGTACAAATTTAGATGTCCTTATTATAGCATCACATCTTGTCCGGGTGGTTTTTATAACTATCAACGTATATATGACTAAATAAGAGTGGGGTGCTAATTAGCGTGAAGTATTCAAAACCGTTTTATTGTTATCTAGGTTATCTATGATGCTAAGGATGTTACAATTCAGTATCAATAGGTATGAATTGATTTACGCGGGTGGTTCTTTGAACTCTGATTCTTTTAAGATGAATCAATATTCACTTCAAGTAGTTGATGCTATATTTTTAAAACATAAATGTAGTTTTTGGTGTAGTTTGTAAGCATCTCAGAAAAAACTCAGAAAGAACAAACACTTATTGTTTAATAGGGAAAAAACTTTTTTGTTTACCCGAACAGTAAAATGGATATGTTAATAACAATTAATTTGTCTTTACTCATGTTTAAAAATCCTGATGTTTTTTATTTATTTGAAACTAAATTGTTTGGCATCATAGGTAGAGGGTATTGTTACATCTCGAAGTAATGCACTTTGTGTACAAAAATCGCTAATGCATGATTATAAATTATTTCACACCTTCATGAAGTTCATTACTTGAATGTCTTTTTTATTCTCGATTTGCAGTCTGTGATTCCATTTATGATCCTGATCGTCCTGTTGAAGCCTAACCTTATCTTGACGTACGCTATCGCCTTCACTGCTGGTGTTAGCATTGCAGCGGCTTTCCTTCTGCCCTGGTGAGAACCAACCATGATAGAACTGTAAACTATTTAGAGTGCTAAACTAAACTAAACTTTGTGTGTCTGTGGGTATAGGTCCATGCTTCCTGATGTTGTTGACGACTTCAAAGTCCAGAATCCCGGTTCTCATGGACATGAAGCCATCTTCTACTCTTTTTACGTTTTCTTCACAAAGTTTGCATCTGGAGTGTCGTTGGGAATCTCCACCCTCAGTCTAGAGTGAGTCAAACCCCATGACTACAAATCATGTGCTGTTCATGCAGTTCAGTCTGCCTGTAACATTCCATCTATCCATTATTTAGCATTACCACTGCTTAATCTTTAAGACATTTAGGGTCGCACACAGACTGGGTAAATACACTAAACACCTGAACAGACTGTCCGTCTGTTGTAGGACACACACACTACTGTGTGTTTTTGGATTGTGGGAGGAAACCAGGGTATGTGGAAGAAACCCATGAATACACAGGAAGAGCATGCAAACTTCACAGCCCTGGATTGCCTTACTTGGAAATTAAACCTGAGACTCCTTGCTGTGAGATGGCAGTGTTAACCACTAAGCCACTGCGCAACCCACCCTTATTAAATTGAGTGTTAAAATTGAAAAGATGAGTGAAAAGCACTTCATGATGCAATGAACCAACTGACATTATGCAATAAGTCTTGCACAACACCATGCCCATCTGATGTTGATTTTGGATTGAAATGGAGAAAAGATTGATCATTATTAGGGTACAGTTTTGTTTTAACTCTCCTGGCATGTGTGTACTATGAGATCAAGCTTTAATCCTTGACCCCTTCAGCAGTTTATTGCGTATGTTATTTGCTGGAGGCATATTGCTGGTATGGTATGCAACCTAGTGTGTATTTACATTTATGATGATGCTAGTACATATGGGCCCATTGATATGCAATGTGATAAGTTACACATTACATGATCAGTAGGCCAGATTTGCAAACAGTTTTGTATTAAACTTTGTTTAGTCTATGTATGGCATATCATGTGGTGACATCAATCTAATCTTTCTCAATCATTTCTTTCAGTTTTTCAGGTTATGTAACAAGAGGCTGCTCGCAACCAGAAGCAGTGGATGTTACACTGAAGGTTCTGGTCTCAGCTGCTCCTATTATACTTATCATCATAGGACTGTTGGTCTTCATTTCTTATCCAATTACTGAGGAGATTCGACAGGGCAACCGCAAACTGCTCACAGAGCAACGGTAAAGCTACTCATTAACGCCTAGTTTACAATTTAAGTGATTTCGTTTTTAGGATGCATCCTTGGTATGATTGGTGTCAGCTATTTAAAAATGTTTTATTTTCATTTCACTCACCATTTATATTGCCCCTGCAGAGACACAGCTTTTTCCAACACAGAACTTGAGCCACATTTAAACAAGACTAACTATCTGCCTGTCTTACTTTTTATTTGAGATTTTTCAGGCTACTTAAAATTATACTTAATGTCTGATTCACGCAAGCTTCTTGATTCCTCAAAACCAAACAAATTATTCTATCTATTTCATACTATATACTTTTAAATGTAACACATTTTGAGGCCGGTTTTGAGGCCGGTTGTGCTCGTTTGATCACTCGGTTGTTGTATCACATGCTAGAGATTTAGGGAAGTCTCATCTAATTTCTCTAGATGTTCATTTTAATGATCCTGACTTATGTGCAGGTTTATTTACAACCAACTCAAATGTTCTAGTGCTATTTTCTAGCAATGCAGGTACTTGTGCAGCCAATATTTGCCAAGTATGCTGGTAAAACTAATATTGCATGGGTGAATCCAGAAATGTGAACTAGATTTAAAATGACATAGCAAGTGATTTTAATTAATTGTAATATTCCTTCTTATTTTTGTTCTGTTAGGGAGATGGAAGCAGAAGCAATCTCGACAGAAACAGAGCTGGGTGATATTTAAAATTACACGATATGACTGAGGACATTCTTGAACATCAAAAGGGGACTCTCTACAGCGAGATGCATTTCATGGATGCATTAATCCACTCTTACTTGCTGTTTCCACCTGTCTGTCCACTTCTACATGACTGTATTTTTTCTACTCTAAAAACAGTTGCTTGTGAGCTACTGAAGAATCAGTCGTTTTTAAAGGTGCACAAACTGTTTGAGTTGTTGCCATTTTGGTTCATGCCGCCAAAGTTAAAGCTGCTGAGAAATGTCATTGAAAAGCACAAAGCCCTCACACTACACTTTGTTCTTCACATGAAGGTGGGAAATGTGTGACACTTTAAATTTAACATCTGTTTGTGTAATGTTACATTCAGTAGTAATGCATTAAATTGTGTACCTCTTTTAAAATGGAAGAACTAATATTTATGATTTCATATTTCACTTTTATAGTGCTGCCAAATCCCAACAGTTTACAACAATGCACTATGTCTGCCTATGTGGCTAAATCTGTGTGTGTGCCATCTTGCCTTCGCTCGACTGCCAGTCTATAGAAAACAACCTGACAGTATTGATACACAATGAACTGTATCACACTGGGTTGGTTGCCAAAACCAGTGAAAATTTTTGATTGCAGTAGTCATGAGGGGTAAGCAGATGATGGATTTTATATTGATGAGAAGTTTAAAAAGCAACTTATTTGAGGACAAAGCACAAGCTGCTGTAACATGAATATATTTGTACAATGGAAGGTTTTGTTTTATTTGCTAAGATGTGAAGACAGTGTTGGCTCTGTATAGGCAACTTTTACAAAGTAGTTTGAAGTTCTTTAACTATTTAATTGTATTTTAGTTGATTCAGGAAAATACTGTTAAATAGTATGAAAAGAAATTGGGAGGTGGAATTCTTAAATGTATATCTATGTTTTGTAAAAGTATTGTTCTGTATTAACATACAAAGCAGTGACCTATAATCAATAATTGTAATATTGTGTAAGGGCAGGATTTGTGTAGCATGCAAAATTGTTTGGATCATGACTGGACAAATGTGCTTTCTGTGTTTAATGTCGAAATTGCTCCCTTTGTGGCCATCTTTTACGGATTTTGGGAGAAATGTAATTCCTAAAAGTGTTGTGATGTTATATAACAGCGTTTTGTTTGTTTTTTTGATTGTTTCTACAATCAGTGAAAAGATTTTCACTGCTACACTTGGTTTATCTCAAAACTGTTGTACATATGTGTATTTTTATGTATATAATGTAAATTGAATTTTTTTAGGTATTAATGATTGGGAAATGCTCTGTGTTATTTAAGATATGCTGAGAATGGAAATGAAAGGATTTTTTTTTGCATTGTGCTGCTGGAAAATAATTTCAATAAAACATTTTTGTGTATATTTTTTTCTCCTGAAATTAATTATCTTAAAAAAGTATTACACGTTATAAAACAAAGTTATAAGATATGGCTATGTACAATTAGCACTTGATTAATGAATGAATGATAACTAAAATGAATAATTTCCTTAATAAACATTTTTCTTTCAGGTTAATAAAACTAGTATGGTTTTTCTATATTAAATGTCATTAACAGTATACATGTTTTAGAAACCGACTATATACAGGCCCACACTTATAATGAAAATAAGTGTTTAAGCTTATAAATGATGTACAAAACTCGTACTAGAAAGGAATTTGTGTAAATCAAGACAAATTCTATTAACAGATGCTTATTTACAATAAATAATTTATAAATCAAGACAAATTCTATTAACAGATGCTTATTTACAATAAATAATTTATAAATCAAGACAAATTCTACTAACAGACGCTTATTTACAATAAATAATTTATAAATCAAGACAAATTCTACTAACAGACGCTTATTTACAATAAATAATCTATAAATCAAAAGATTTTTATGTCAGTTGTGTTTTGGCGCCACCATCTGGAAATTTGATCTCCAGTAACAGGTGCGTTGATTCAGTTACTTCGGAAATGACGTGTGCGATAATGAAACTAAACTAAACATGACTATCCCATAAGTGAGATTGTAAATCTTAACGAGACTACTTTCCTGGTTAATTTTATTATGTAAATAAATGTGTAATCACTAGGACAATATTTGAGCTTATTACATCTCATTATTGTTCTGATGGTAAAATAAACACTTTCAATTTATGATTACAGTAAAATGTAATGTTGAAAAATAAAAACGAATCATACGTGGTCATTTTAATTTTATTATAATTTTACTGTTAAAAACATAAGGGTTGCACTGCTTCTTTGATATTTTATTAGCTCAGATTTTATGTGAATATGTATTTTAGTATAATAATCTGTCAGAAATCTACGAGACATACGGAGTAAAAAAATATTAGAAAGTACAACAAACTGTTCAACGTGTATCCTGATGATGAACTCGACAATCGATTATACAGCTGATGCAATACAGTCGTGGAATGAACTATGTGAAGTGAAATATTATTAACATTATAATTAATTCTTTATACTATAGTTAAAAAAATAACTATTTATGTTGTAAATTATGTATGTTTATTCAGTAGTTATCGCTAAATATATTTCAATTGTATAGTTTGTGGATTAACAGAAACTTTTAGTTTGAAATATCTGACGTAATATACAAGCGGAACCGGGAGTCACCGGCAACGCGTTTCCTCGCAGCACACGCTCAGGTACTGACTTATATATGTAAATAATTATGTATATAGTACTCAAATACAGCAGCTAATGTGAATAACTGAATGAATGTTTAACATGTGTTAACTTGTTTCGGTCGGTGAGTGGTTTTAATTTGGATTGTCCAGCTGTCTTGGTCCATGTGTTGTTATACTGCAGCATAACAGTAAACGTACAAGATCATTCCATTAAAAACGAATTGTAGGTGGTAGATCATAAATGAGTGTCGATGTCCATAAACAGTTATTTTGGACATGTTAACTACAGGCCAAATGTCCTGTTTAATAATAATAATAAAAAAAATATATATTTGACCCTTCAGTCGACTTCGACCCTGGGTTACTCTGTGGACCGCTACCGCTCCCCAGAGTATCTCGGCAATTACATTTTCCGGGGTAGGTTGCCAGGTCTTTCCCCAACCCTGTATCTCTACAGGGATCTTGTG